>JAMPIV010011742.1:0-146489 GCA_024509875.1 Oreohelix idahoensis | reverse complement strand
ATGATTTGCTAGACATACATTTACATCTATAGAGCTAAAACATATAAAAGAATTTCGCCGGATTTACACCATCTGGATGCTTGAACGGGCTAATACCATTGCTTAATTCTTCACAAAAGGCGACGGATCAGATATAAGTTAATAGTGCTCTGCCCTACGCAGCATTGTTCTTGATTTCTGAAAACATCTAGTGAACAGTCCCTTGAGATAGAAGCGTCATTATCCTTCTATCTACAACTCTGCCAAGAGTAATCTTGTGCGAAGGTAGACACCTTTGAAGACCCTTATTAGATACTCTTGAGTGTTGGCCACTGTTGGACCACTACTGCAGAGCTTAAGGGGGGGGGGGGGGGGGGAGCAATCTGTGACAACCTTCAACTACACATTCTTGCATAATTGTGTATCCTCTACAAGTAGGAATACGCTGTCAGACACGCACACACGTATAGGCAACTACATGCACGTACACACACACTCACATATAGGTGAAATTCAGTTTAAGCGTCGGCGTTCGTTCGGCGATCAAGAGTGACCTTCCTTTACTATGCAGTGTTGCCAGATGTTTTGTCATGCCGATTGTGACGTATAATGGAAAAAGAGCCTACAGTAATCTGACAGTCTTTGAAATCTCGTAGCGTTCTATGATTTGCTAGCAAAACCATGCATTTTCTGCCTGTGTTTACTTACACAAGCGTACTTTTTCGTCACGCCTCTTTTCTTTGAACATAAGCAAACGAAGTGTTTAAAAACTTTCGTGACCTGCACGTCATAACAGGTAGCGAATCAGGTTTGTTTACCTCGTCTTCTCACGCGAGCTTATCTGTCAATCATACGATACCTGACAGACCGCACGTAAAAAAACACAGACCCTTTGAAGTACGTACTCACGGGAAGTCAGAAACCCCTGGGCTCTTTGATCTTCAGAAGCAGGCATTCGTACACAGAAAAACTGTTACACGTAATAAGTCTTTTGATGCCGGTCGAAAGCGCTCGACGGAAGACCAGCCGTAAGCCTTTATCTTGTAACACTGTTTTTGATTCCTCGTTACACATAGTAACGTGAAAAGTAACTTCATCGGTAGATCAGACAAATATAATGATATATAAACTGTGTTTTTTAAACCTGCTATTAGCTGTCACTCAGAATTTTTGGATAGTCTAAGCACGCAGTTCTAGAACCATTTTGCTAAATGTGTTATTAGCAAATCGTGGGGATTTTTCATTCTGATTTCTGGTAATAGAAATTAGTGCTTACGTGTTTAAAAGTGTTAGCTTTTACCAATTAAAAGTGTTAGCTTTTACAATTATAATTCACTTAGATTTTCTAGCTGTTAAACTAGTGAAATAAAATAACGCGTAGCTATTTCATACCAGAGGTTCAGTTATAATGTTAATTTTCACCACACGCTTTCTCACACAAGAAGAGACGGTTTTAGCTGACTGGTTATTTGCTAGGCGCGACTGATAGTGACCGAAAAGAATTCACGTTTTATTTCATTGTGCGTATTTATTATAAGTGCCTATTATTTAATATCATACGACTAAACTATCAGACGCCGACCAAATTAATAGCTACTTAACGACCGGCGATAGTTTGTGATAATTGACATTGTACGCTGATCGTTAACCGCGAGCAGGGGGGAGAGAGTCGCATAAATCAATCCAACCTACACTCGCTAAGTGACGCGCGATAGGGTAGGCTAAAGACACCTGTGCCGTTTAAATTTATCAACATTGGATTTGCTTAAACTTGTTTGCTTTACTCGGTAGCATATAGTATGAACTTGCTTACTTTACTGTCTACTCTGTAACATAGTGCAAACCTTCGACCTTTGGGTTATTAACATTTTGGGTTCTTTTCTCCATATGGGGAGGGCACATTTATTCTGCTATTTCATATGTATGTAAATCTGATTTTATTTGATCTTTCTTTAGATTTTGGTGTTGTCAAGTTTAAATGATAATAAACAACAAATAAACTTAACTCTGTGTGTTGATCAGACCCATACCCAATTAACCGTAGTTTTTCACGTTTGTGTGTCTTGTTGTCACATAGCTGTATGTGTGTGTAGTTAAACTTATATTTATATGTATGAGGAGGGTATGGTTGTCTTGTACTAAATTATAATCGTGTAGATAGGCTGGAATAGAGAAACTTACTCATTCTAGAGACATATCTTTTTCCTTAAACTACCACCCGTGAAATCTATTTCTCACACCTTTCTCACGTACCTATCACCATCCACTCTACTCAGACGGGCCAAAAATAACTCACAACCTATCTGTACGACACCGATGCTAAAACTAAATTTTACCCACACACACATACTTTACTAGCCAACTGGTTTGCCTTTCCAATAGTTCTACTGTAGCAGACTTCCAGAGAAAGATACAGATTGACATAAAAAAATCTCCACAAATATTAAAGGTATGCAAGTATAGACACAGCGGTTCATCTGAACAACAAAGGAACCTGAATAATAACTCAAATATCAATGTATGATCAAGAAGAATATTACAGTGCATCCCATAGAATATACACAATGAAGAAAAATATCACAGAAAATAATAAGCATCTAGATTCAAGAAAGAATGTATATCTTTGAACGGGGCGTGCTAACGATGAAAAGCTGAAAACACATAAATCAGAGGAAATGGTAGACTATCCTTTCTGTGTGCGACAGGTCGACTGCGACAATTCGTCTTATTAATTTGCTTCTTGAAAAAACTCGGAAACAGAATGAAGTCGATCTTCCGGTTGAACCATCAGGAATAACAATATTTTTTTGCTGGTTGCATTTGCAATTACTATAAACAAGGCCCAAGGATGGTCACTTATAGCAGCAGTCATTATCTTAAAAGAAAATCCATTTTCAATATCATAGTTTGATTTTTACAATTTTCTAAGTGTCCTAACAGTTACTAGGAAAACCGGGCAATGCCGGGTACTTACAGCTAGTGGGTGTGTGTGCGTGTGTGTGTGTGTGTTTGTGTTTGTGTGTGTGTGAGTGTGTGTGTGTGGGTGGGTGTGTGTGTGTGTGCGTGGTGTGTGTGTGAGTGTGTGTGTGTGTGCGTGCGTGCGTGCGTGCGTGCGTGTGTGTGTGTGTGTGTGCGTGTGTGTGTGTGCGCGCACGCGCGCGCACAAGTTGATCTGCCTGACGATGATCTCACACACTTCCTGGACGGGAAAAGATATGCCATTAAGTTTCCGCCTACCAGTGCAAAAGGGCTTTGGGAACAGCTGGACGAAGCCTTGTCGAAACTGTTGGAGAACAACTTGAAGCTTATATTCTTGGAAAAAAGCTGGAAATTCTCGGCGACGTAAAATATCTTCACTGTCGCAAAATGTTTAAAGTCAGGGAGGCAATTAAAAGTAACCCACCGCGAAAAATAGAAGACAAATAAGAACAGTCAACATACGGGTTACTTTCACAATTGCCTTCCAGCTATGATAATAAAAAAATACGTAGTGTTCTCACGCAAACAAGACACAGCTATTATCAGAGAAAAGCAGGAGTGAAGTTAAAAGCTGCAGCCAAGGTAGGGTGGGTTAAATTCTCTGCACAAGATAACAGAAGGCTGACCAAAGTGGGTCCGCCCCCTTTCAGAGTGTAAAGGAGATTAATAATAATAGCCCCTTCAGTCATAACTGACTATGGGAATGCGCCCCTGAGGTGACAGCCCTCAGCTGCTTATTTTCCTGGTGCTCCTTTCGACGTTTTCTCCTCACCTCTGCTTCTTGTGTGAGCCTCTCTTCGCCCAATCTGAGGTGGCGCCGTAAATAGCATCGCCACTTCGTGCGATCGGCAGCTTCATCCTCCCATGTTGCTGGATCCATATCCAGTGCCCTCATATCTCTCTTGCACACATCTTTGAACCTCAGCTGTGGTCGCCCAACTGTTCTCTTGCCATCTGCTAATTGTCCGTAGAAGATATCTTTTGGGATATATATATATATATACGGTATATATATATATATATATATATATATATATATATATATTATATATATATATATAATATATATATATATATATATATATATATATATATATATATATATATACGGTATATATATATATATATATATACGGTATATATATATATATATATATACGGTATATATACGGTATATATATATATATATATATATATATATATATATATATATATATATATATATATATATATATATATATATATATATATATATATATTTACTTACTTACTTAGTCGTTCCTGTTCTACCGTGAGATGCAGAGGTTCGGAAGAGAGAGCGCCAGACTATCCTATCGGCTGTCTTCCTCCTGGGCTGGTTCCATTCTAGTCCTCGGTCCTTCAAAGATTGTCTAATGTTGTCCTCTCAGCGGACTCTGGGTCGTCCTGGGGGTCTGGATCCCTGGCTCTTTGTTTCCCATGCTTGTCGTGGTAGCCGATTGTAAAGTTTGTTTTCTTCTTTCCACTCTGTAAAGTTGCTTTCACACACACACTGGATGCTCTGTAAGGAAGGGTGGTGTGTTGTTGGGATCAGGCATGCTCCAGTCTACCCAGCTGTAAATGGGTAACTCACCTTAGTCCTGAGTTAGGGAAGGCAAAGGCTCCAGGGGAAGCAGGCCCTAAACTTGGTCACTTCAACCGACGCAGGATGGTGTATGTATGAAGTAGAAGTGTAGAGTGTGATTACCGCGAATGGTGTACTGTTCGTGTGCTGACCAATATAATCACTCATACACTTGTGTCTACAAGGCACCAATGCAGACTGCTGGAATCTTTGTTTACTCAATTTATTCAGACGTACACACTGGGACATACGAGTACATCATGGTATGTTGACATATCAATTTGTAGGTATACATAGCAGATCTGAAGTCATGACACATTCAGAAATAATGGGCAGTACATCAAAAGTTCAATGTCATGATACATTATGGCCACATCCCCCTATCTGACTAAACGCGTCAGTGAAGGCGGATCGATAAATAACTAAAGTTACTTGACGTCCATAGTTTGTAGCATATATTATGAAACCACGAAGGGGGTTTCTAGCAAGATTGAGATCTCCCTGTCACTGTCCGATAATAGGATAAATAATCTGTTCTCTTGGCAGTGATCAATACAGATGATGACCGAAATCCAACATGGCTGCCTCCCTGAGTTGTCGTTCACTCATTCATAGGAAGGAGAATATAAGCCAGAGTTAATTTATAATGGGTATATAAAGGATTTCATAAATGTTTCCATACAGCTCTACGGTGATCAGGTTAATTCACGTAGCCATAACCGCTGCAGGAAAATCTGTCATCTTCGTCGATACAAAACACGACACTAGCATAGCGAAGCCCAAAAAATCAAGCTAGGCCTAACCGACGAGAGATCATCAAAATAGGAGCTGGGTTTACCTGGAGTCTGAATCATCTATATACTGACATAAGGAGAGTCTCTAACACAAACTATCGTAGAGACACCATCTCCTTCAGTAGAAAAACCACTTCGTAAGACATCTTTTTCTGACGAAAGGACCAGCTCTAGAAAAAACGTACCCCGCCATTTGTAAGCAGTACATCGGAACTCATCACGACTTGTCAAAACAACTCATACTTCCGCTAGACCGGAATACAAGAATCTAGTCCCTCCTACCAATCCAAAATATACAATATAGGACTGATTCTACTTGTACTAATAATATGTAATACATATGAATTCAGGCCATAAACACAATAAGCAAATTAATATATTTTCTGGCCCTAAAAAATAAGTACAAACGCAAGCGCAATATCCTTGCGCCGGATCAATATCCAGAACGATTACTCCTATAATCAAAAGTGTGAATCAAACATGGATTATCTCGCTTTTACCATAGACAGCATTTTCATACACAAATGAATGAATGTCTATATTTTTCCCATATTAAATAGCCATATCGATTTTTGTAATATGTGCGTCAAAATATGCACGCAACAGATTACCACACCCCTCGGGAAAAAAAAATGGTACTTTTTTTTTTTTTGAAATACATCTAGGAGCAACATACAATAGGCTCACAACGCACCAATAACAATGCGCAGACGATAAGCATAAGTTTTATGCCCTTAGAGAAAGTACTTCTCTAAGTATAAATATTTCCAGAGAGGTGTCACCAACGCATACTACAATATTAGCAATGACACAATTTTCACATTAGTTTATACATAAATTTCATCTAAGATATCTTAACATCATGATCATCAAAGACAAAAAACATTGAAAGATCAGCGGTGAATAAATATGAATGAACCGCTAAGTAGTGTTACAATCAATATATGATATATTACATATGTGTACACATTTCAACATAGAAACAACTGTATCAAAGTTGTATAACAGTTATGAATCGTGTGGGCATCTAGACAAAATATCTGCCATCACATTTTCTGACCCACGGATAGCTCGCACCGAAAAATGAAATGGCTGTAGAGCAATCGCGTATCGCGTTGATCTCGCGCTCTTCAGATTTTTACTCTGAATAGCCGTAAGAGCTTTCTGGTCAGTTTCCACGATGAAATGCGCGCCCAGAAGAAATCTTTGCAGTTTAAGGATTGACCAAACCATAGCCAATAATTCACGGTCTAGGACCGAGTAATTCTTCTCTGCGGCATTTAATTTCCGAGAAATATACATCACAGGATGCAGAGTTCCAGAGTACTCTTGCATTAGTGCAGCTCCAATCCCGGTGGATGAAGCGTCACTACGAAGAATAAATGTCTTATCCTTAGAAGGCAATACTAGGATAGGTGAAGTAGAAAACATAGTTTTAACCTTATCCAAAGAGGATTGACATTCTTGAGTCCAATGGACTACATTAGGAGACCCTTTCTTTAGCAAGGAAGAAAGAGGTGACATAATGGAGGACAGATTCGGGATGAATCGTCCATAAAATTGTATTAGACCTAAGAGACTTCGTACTTGCTTTTTAGTCTTAGGAATAGAAATGTTAAGTATCTTACTTGTATTATGGTCTTCTGTTTTTAGGAACCCATGACCAACACGGTGTCCCAAGAAAGATATTTCGCTAAAACCAATACATGCTTTCGATGGTTTCGCTGTCAGGTTATGCTCGCGTAAGATAGACAACAGTTCATTTATACCATTATAGTGATCGTTCCAAGTATCACTGAAAAGACAGATGTCATCAAGATACGCAATGACATCTGAGCGATGAGATAGGATTCGACGCATCATGCGTACAAATGTAGCAGGGGCGTTCATAAGACCGAAAGGCATGAAATTCCATTGGAATAGACCCCTAGGCGTCGAAAAAGCAGTAAACGGTTTGGCGTGTTCGGATAGTGGAACTTGCCAATATCCCTTAGACAAATCGAGTTTAGTAAAGAAGTGAGAATTCGATAGTCTCGTAAGTAGCTCTTCTAGTAAAGGCATAGGTTCAGCATCGAATTTAGTCACTTGATTCAATTTGCGATAATCCACGCAAAGACGTATGTTATTGTCTTTTTTCCGTACTATAACCATCGGCGAAGAATATGCTGATGTGGATGGTTCAATAATTTTTAACTCTATCATCTCATCTAACTCTTTCTCTACCTGTGCTTGAAAATGTATCGGGATAGGATACGGTCTGACTCTTATAGGACTATGGTCAGTAAGAATAATGTCATGTTGAATGACATCAGTTTGACCAGGAATGTCAGTAAGGACATCCTGAAATTTTTCTAACATAGTAGAAACTTGTTTCTGCTCTCCTGGAGATAATTCTGGAGAAATTGCAACATCTTTCCATGATTCATTAGAGTGAAGAGGAATCAGTGGAAAAGGTAAATTTACATCCGAGAAACTCGTTTCCTCATCCTGTATTACTGACAGAGATGAGTACTGTCCATATTGGACTGGAAAATCGTCCGTTGCCTGGAAAACAGGTTGTAAATAATCAGGACGTTCATGGAATTCCGTGAGCATGTTGATGTGGAAGGTTTTACGCTTCCCGTCAATATCGACGATATAGTCAACATCGGAAACTTTTGATATTATATCGTACGGACCTTTCCAAGAAATGAGAAGTCTATTTTCCCTACAAGGTAGCAAGACAAATGCTTTGTCACCTGGACAAAGTTGACGCAAACATCTCTTTTTATTGGCAAATTCCCTTGCCTTCTGTTTCGCAAATTCAGAAGAAGCAGTTGCCTATTTGCATGCTTCAATAATCTTGTGTCTAAGTGCGATGACATATTCATAAGAGGATTTTGTGTCATCGACAATATTATCAGCAGTTATAAGATCATGAAGTAAGGACATAGGACCTCGCGGTTTCGCGCCAAAGACAAGTTCAAAGGGAGAAAATCCTGTATGTTCGTTGGCGACCTCTCTATATGCAAAGAGAGCCGCGGGTAAAACCCTATCCCAATCCTGAGGATGATCTTCTGTTATCTTACCTAGTAGGTTTTTCAGAGTTCTATTCAAACGTTCCACCATCCCATTGGACATAGGATGATAAATACTACTCAGCGATCTCTCTATCTTCAGAGTCGACATTACTTGAGACATGGTATCCGATATGAGTTGGGTACCATGGTCGGATAATATTTCTGCTGGAAACCCCAGACGAGAAAATATTAACCAAAGAGCATCTGCGACATCAGCAGTAGTTATGCTCTTTAGAGGAACAGCCTCCGGCCAACGTGTGCACATATCAACACACGTCAAAATAAATTGGTGTCCTCTAGCAGACTTTATCTTAAATGGACCAATGATGTCTATCGCCATTTTTTGAAATGGCCGAATGGGAATGTCTGCAGCCTGAATAGGTGCATCATGGCGTGGACCTCTGGATTTAATCTCTTGACATACTTTACAAGATCGACAATAGATTCGTATGTCCTTATTCACAGCAGGCCAAAAGAAAGATTGAAGAACTCTAGCTTTAGTACGGGAAAAACCCATATGTCCAGCACACTGCGAATCATGAGCGTGCTGTAAGATTTTAACTCTCATATTTTTAGGCACAAGGATTTGAGAATGAATGGACTTAGCGGAGTCTTGTACCATACGTACAAGTACGCCATTCTTCATCGTAATCCAAGATTTACGATTTGTATCCTTATTCGGATCACCTTTTGTTGCCAGAGTAAAGAATTTCTTTAGAGTAGGATCATCTTCCTGCTGTTTAATAAAGGAATCGTGGGAAATCTCCAAGGGATCATCTTGGATCTGCGCATCATTATCTTCAGAATGTGAAGATTGTGGCATATTAAGAGCTTGAGCCCTAGTGATTACTGCATTAGCCGATTGCATATTAACATTTTCCCAATTAGAAATTTGCTGTGGAGTGCATTCTTTCACTCCATGAATGCGACCGATGATAAGATCAGCGATCGGATTCGGCAAGAGACATGCTTGCACCTCTCCTGTAAAGAAAGGCGTAGCAATATTGATAATGGCAGTGGAGTACTTCTCCAATGTGCCACCAAATGTTACACATTTGACTATATTGCCTGTAGCTCGAGAAGGATTTACGAGTGATTGCCTCACTCCAATGGTAGTGCACCCCGAGTCGAAAAGAATTGATACCGGAGTACCATCTATTAGGCCCCTATTAAAGTCAAGAGCACCCCTTCCATTATGCGCAATTGACGCATGAAGAGCGGGAAGTGGGTGACCACAGCTTAAAGTAGACACTGTGGTTGGATCGAATAATGTTTTGCATTGCGAACACTCAGATGCTCTAGCAAAATCGAAAGCGGAATTTGCTACACTATTGGAGTCTTTTTTATCATTATTCTGATTATCGGTGTCGTGGAACTCCTGTTGTGCAGAGTTAGCCTGGTAATAAGATTTACCATGTCTTTAGTGTTGTGATCTACCTCGGTTATAATTGTCTCTATAATTATTATTGCCTCTGTTATAACCCCTATTTGGGTTTGAATCATAATATTCATGATCATAATCATCATGCTCATTATATTGAGTATCCCTGTAATATTGTTTCTTTTGTCTCCATGAAGCACTTGGGTAGTTCCTATAGCTACTCCCTTTCCGAGAATTTCTAACATTATGGGAACCCCTCGCGTGTCGAGGACTATCAGACCGATTCCAGTTCTTCAAAGAAGAACTCTGATTTGAGCGGTTATCTTGGTTTTGATACTTATCCCAATTAACCTTTTTATCAAATTTATTTTTAGCTCCTTGGAATTTGTGTGAGTAATTCTGATTATATTCTGTTGCCGAAGCAACTGGCATACTCTCTTTAATGTTAGAGTTACCAAGAATCATGTCAGGGTGTGCCGTGGCATACTGGTCACAATATTCTTCCATTTGCTTTATTGTACTAGGTTTACGCTCATGTAAGAACTCTAGGAATGATTTATTTACAGAAGACATGACCTTGTCTCTTAGCAATAAATCCGTAAGACCATCAAATGTTTTCTCTGTTTTGGATAATTCAATCCATCGTGAAAGTGTAATTCGTGCTTTTGAGATGAAATCTGAGAATTCTACACCTACCTCAGGTCTCATTGTTTTAAACAAAAGACGATAACCTTCTTCAGACAGCTGATATCTCTTTATCAAAGCTGCCCTAACAGCATCATAATTATCTTTGTCGGCCTCTTCAACAAAATATAACTTACTCAGAGACTCCCCTTTTAGATTTTCAGACAACTGATTCACATACTGTGATTTGTCAACATTATGAGATCGACAAGCCTGTTCAAATCTAGAAAGCCAAAATGTTATGTCATCACTGGTAGGGTCAAACGCTGGTACCTTGACCTTATATACAAAGGGTTTACCATTACCACCAGATGCCTGATTAACATTACTCATACATGTAAATTTTAATTTCTCTAATTCAAACTCATGTTCTCTTATTGCTTTTCTCTCTTCAGCTTCTCTATCTAATTTTTTTTGTTCTGCAGCAGCTTCTAATTTTTTCTGTTCTGCAGCAGCAGCAACTTCTAATTTTTTCTGTTCTGCAGCAGCAGCAACTTCTAGTTTTTTCTGTTCTGCAGCAGCTTCTAATTTTTTCTGTTCTGCAGCAGCAGCAACTTCTAATTTTTTTCTGCTCTGCATCAGCTTCTAATTTCTTCTGTTCTGCCTCAAATCTCCTTTCCTCCACTTGCATCTGCAATTTCTTAAGTTCAGCAGCAGTATCAGCTTCTTTTTCTAATCTTTTTTCTTCAGCTAAGGCTTTCCTTTCTTCTGCAGCAGCTTTTTTTTCTTCTATTTGAAGTTTTCTCTACTCAGCCGCAGCTTTTTTTCCTCAGCAGCAGCCTTTCTTTCTTCAACAGCAGCAGCAATTTTTTTCTCTTCTGCAGCTAATGCTTTGTCATATTGAGCAACAGCCCATTGTTCTAAGTCTTTTCCAGTCTTATCAAGAGATTTTCCTTGTGCAATGAAATAATCTAATGTAGACATATTGTCTTCTTAAATCAGAAACCTGAAAAAGTAAATAAATTACCCTCTTTCACGTTAATGGGAGACAAGTCTATCCCATAGACTTAGTCCAAACTTGTATGGTTTATAATACCCAATGATAACTTGAGTACCTATGGACACAATAACTGTATCTCAAATACTGTGGGAGACAAGCCTTACAAAGGTCTTGTATATCTCAATGTAATCAAAGATCACTTGGGTACCTGTGGAAAAAATATTTCCCTTTACCAATCACTTTGGGAGACAAGCCTTACAAAGGTCTTGTACATTTTGTTTTATAACAATAACAATCATAAAGTACTGATCTGTACTATACTATCAGTGTATACCACTATAAGTCATATGTCAACTAAAGACATTACAAAGGACAAACAAGAAAAGACAATATGAACACATTTGCAGAGATCAAATTAAATTAAATAGGAGAAATGAAAAAAAATGATCACAGAAACCGTGATGATAACTGCAATAATAAAATGACAAGACAAATAACGCCACAGTGTATAAACATAAGGGTGTAAAAAACTGAAATGAAAGGAAAGATGAGACCTACAATTATACAAACAAATCAAACAAAACTAAGGAACACAAAATTATTAACAAAAACAACGAAGAAAAGAACACCTCATCACAACTAACAGAAATAGCAGCAAATTGTTGCTAACAAATTTCCAATTAAGAAAATGTGTACCTATCGAATACTAGTACCAGACCAATGTAACTCGGCATACCTTGTACTAGTCACACAGAACATAAATTAATTTAATACATAACAAATAACATGTAAGCATAAATAGCATACAATATAATTTATGTCATGAATGGAATGTGTTGCAGGTATGGTGTTGTAAAGCAGGCACAGTTTATTTTAATTCTAATAACTTGCCACTTTATTGAGTAATAGATTTAATTCTAAACTATTACACTGTCAATTTTTTCTCTTTTGAGCATATGAAGATCCCACGATGAACTATGCACTTTATGTTCAACAACACTGTGATTCTTCTGTACGTTGAGAAATGTCAACAATACTGCTCCAGATATTTTCTACACTTGATACCACTGTCATGTGTAATACTGTCTGTACAGCGAAAAACTGTCAACAAGCGCTGACCTAGATACAGCATCCTATCGGTAATACAGGTCAAGCTGACATCGACTGCATAGCTGTCCTACTGGTGTTGATGTGTTCAAACAAATGTTCTTTCAGCTGTAAACTGTGATTCTCAACACAAAACTGCGTAAGCTGGACCCAGGAATCTGGCTCGCCACTGTAAAGTTTGTTTTCTTCTTTCCACTCTGTAAAGTTGCTTTCACACACACACTGGATGCTCTGTAAGGAAGGGTGGTGTGTTGTTGGGATCAGGCATGCTCCAGTCTACCCAGCTGTAAATGGGTAACTCACCCTAGTCCTGAGTTAGGGAAGGCAAAGGCTCCAGGGGAAGCAGGCCCTAAACTTGGTCACTTCAACCGACGCAGGATGGTGTATGTATGAAGTAGAAGTGTAGAGTGTGATTACCGCGAATGGTGTACTGTTCGTGTGCTGACCAATATAATCACTCATACACTTGTGTCTACAAGGCACCAATGCAGACTGCTGGAATCTTTGTTTACTCAATTTATTCAGACGTACACACTGGGACATACGAGTACATCATGGTATGTTGACATATCAATTTGTAGGTATACATAGCAGATCTGAAGTCATGACACATTCAGAAATAATGGGCAGTACATCAAAAGTTCAATGTCATGATACATTATGGCCACATCCCCCTATCTGACTAAACGCGTCAGTGAAGGCGGATCGATAAATAACTAAAGTTACTTGACGTCCATAGTTTGTAGCATATATTATGAAACCACGAAGGGGGTTTCTAGCAAGATTGAGATCTCCCTGTCACTGTCCGATAATAGGATAAATAATCTGTTCTCTTGGCAGTGATCAAAACAGATGATGACCGAAATCCAACATGGCTGCCTCCCTGAGTTGTCGTTCACTCATTCATAGGAAGGAGAATATAAGCCAGAGTTAATTTATAATGGGTATATAAAGGATTTCATAAATGTTTCCATACAGCTCTACGGTGATCAGGTTAATTCACGTAGCCATAACCGCTGCAGGAAAATCTGTCATCTTCGTCGATACAAAACACGACACTAGCATAGCGAAGCCCAAAAAATCAAGCTAGGCCTAACCGACGAGAGATCATCAAAATAGGAGCTGGGTTTACCTGGAGTCCGAATCATCTATATACTGACATAAGGAGAGTCTCTAACACAAACTATCGTAGAGACACCATCTCCTTCAGTAGAAAAACCACTTCGTAAGACATCTTTTTCTGACGAAAGGACCAGCTCTAGAAAAACGTACCCCGCCATTTGTAAGCAGTACATCGGAACTCATCACGACTTGTCAAAACAACTCATACTTCCGCTAGACCGGAATACAAGAATCTAGTCCCTCCTACCAATCCAAAATATACAATATAGGACTGATTCTACTTGTACTAATAATATGTAATACATATGAATTCAGGCCATAAACACAATAAGCAAATTAATATATTTTCTGGCCCTAAAAAAAAAGTACAAACGCAAGCGCAATATCCTTGCGCCGGATCAATATCCAGAACGATTACTCCTATAATCAAAAGTGTGAATCAAACATGGATTATCTCGCTTTTACCATAGACAGCATTTTCATACACAAATGAATGAATGTCTATATTTTTCCCATATTAAATAGCCATATCGATTTTTGTAATATGTGCGTCAAAATATGCACGCAACACCGATCTTCTCCCATTCTGCAGACATTGCCAAACCATCTTAGTTGGGACTGTTCTACTTGGGTCTGCAGGGGGTGGGATTTTAGGCCTTGGCGTATCGTCTGGTTGCTGACTATGTCTCTTCTTGTCACTTCAACCACCTTCCTCAGATACCTCATTTCTGAGGTTTGGATCTGGCTTTTATGGGTTGTAGTCATTGCCCATGACTCGCATCCATATGTCAAGACTGGGACATAGGTGGAGCGGTATACAACCATCTCCGTTTTCTTACCAACCTCTCTCTTGCTGAGGAATCCTAGATTTATGGCCTGAAAACGTCTCCCAGCTGCTGTTTTTCGAGTGGCCAACTCTTCTTTGATGCCTCCCTTTCGGTCTATAATAACTCCGAGGTATTTAAAGTGGTCGACCTGCTCCAGGACCTGTTCTCCCAGCTTAATCTGATGTCTTCTTTCGTCTCGTGATATCACCATGGATTTTGTTTTAGAGCTGCTTATGAACATCCCTCTCTACTCCAGCTCTTCCTTCCAGACTTGCAGGTTGGATTGGAGATGTGCCTCTGATTTAGCAATCAGGGCAACATCATCAGCAAATGCCAGCTCTGAAATACATACCTGTCTCATCTTCCAGTACCCCACTGAATACTTTCTTGTTCTCTCCTTACATGACTTGATAACATCGTCCACGAGGAGTATGAAAAGATAGGGTGGCAGGATATCACCTTGTCTTACACCAGTGGTGGTCCTGAACTCTTCTGACTTATGGTTTGCTGTCCTCACATAATTTCTGCAAGACTTGTAGAAGCTCTGTATAGCATGAATCAGACGTGCTGGAATGTTCTTCCTTGCCAAACAATCCCAAAGTTTGCTCCAGGGGACAATGTCAAACGCCTTTTCCAGATCTATATAAACAAAGATGGATCTCACTCTTATACTCAAGGGACTTTTCACTCAGCTGTCTGAGTGTGAAGATTAGGTCTTGAGTACTTCGGTTTGCTTGGAATCCACACTGGACCTCATCCAATTGTGGCTCAGCTAGGCGTCGGAGTCTCTGCTCTAGGATTCTAGAGTACATTTTACCAGGGACACTGAGAAGGGATATGCCGCCTCTATGGTTTCCACATTGTCGATTGTCACCCTTTTTGAAAATTGGTGTTATGATGGCAATCTCCCGTATCCTTTGGTATGGTCTTGTTGCACCACGCTGCCTGTAGGACCCTTAAGAGTAATAGGTCGCCTGATGCTCCCATGTACTTAACCATTTCTGGTGTTATACCATCATGCCCTGCTGCTTTGCCCATCTTGATTTTCTACAGTGCTGCCTTCAGTTCTTCCATCTTTATGTCATCTTCATCACCATTTTGTTTCCTCTTCTGAGCTAGTGGTTATCATTTCTGATGCTTGACCTTGCTCACCATCAAGGAGTTCTGAGAAATATTCTTTCCATCTTTCCATTACTTCCTTCGGTGCAGTAAGCAATTTGCCTTGCTTGTCCTTTATAAATTTGAGAGGGCATTGTTTTTCATTCCTCATGTTCTTTAGGGTCTTATAGAACCATTTCTGGTTTTCTTGCGCATCTTTTTCTAGCTTTTCTCCAAATTCTTCCCAGGACTTCTGTTTTGCTGCTAGCATCTTGTTCTTTGCTTCTGTTCTGAGTATCACATATTCTCTATATTTCTCTATTTGTCCTGCTGTGTTTTTAGCTCCTAAGTATTGTTTCCATGCCATTTTCTTCTCTCTTATTTTCTCTTTGACTTCCTCTGTCCACCAAGGTGTCCTCTTTCTCTTGTTCCCAAGTCGGACTTCACCACATGCTTCTGCAGCAGCTGTCTTTATGATGTCCTTGAATTTAAGCCACAGGGTTTCCAAGTCATCAGGTTGTTCTTCTGTGTTTCTCACCGCTATAACAATAAGCCCCTGATATCTGGTCTTAATTTCTGGCTCTCTCTGCTTGTAGGTCTTAATGCTCATTTCTTCCGTTCGTTTACTTGGTTTCTTGCGTGATACTGGGCAGTTCCTAGGCTGAGCAACTCTTTCAGTTGTTCTTTTGACTGTAAGCAGGTAATGATCACTTCCAATCTCTGGCCCCCTCCAGACTCTAGCATCACGGACATATTTGAATGAGCTCCTCCTAACAATGGCATAGTCGATCACTGACTTCTCATTCTTTGTTGGTTCACACCTAGTGTATGCATGTATGCGCTTATGGGGGAACTTTGTGTTGGTAATGATCAGATTCTGCTCACTGCAGAATCTAAGGAGTCGCTTTCCATTTTCATTGAGAGTATCTTCTCCATATCTTCCGATAACTCCACCCCATCTAGCATGGTCATTTCCAACTCTGGCATTGAAATCTCCGAGCATGATAATTTCATCTAGGCAGTCATCCACTGTCCTTTGAAGCAGCTCGAAGAATTCCTTCTTGACCTCTGCTCTCTCATCCTCATTTGGCCCATACACTATGACCAGGTTGACTATGGTTTCTCCTTCTTTTAGTTTTACAACCATAATGCGCCCCGAGACAAAGTTCCATCCCCTTGATACTATCTTTCTGGTTTTTGGCCACAATGCAACCCACGCCCCCTTTAGCTCTTTCAGATGTGGGTACACCACTGTATAGCAGCGTGTTGCCATCGAGATCCATGACTCCTTGTACCTTTTTCTTTGTTTCGGTAATAGCCAGGATTTCTAGTTTTGCTTTCCTCATCTCTTCCACCAGCTCCTCTTCTTTCCCATTTATACTTCTTGTGTTCCAAGTTCCATAAGTCGTAGTCCGTTCCAGTTCGTCGCCTTTAGAATCAGTCCGGTTTTCTCTCTTATATTACTCGTAATCATAGTTTAAAGCAAACAGGTGATTGGCCTGTTGTGCCTTTCCATGGTGGAGGGGCTGCCTCCTTACGGCCTCCATGCAGGCCACCCTCCTCCTTTTTCAGCCGGGCTTGGGACCGGCCTTGGCGGAGTTTATATATATATTTATAATTATATATATACTGAATGTACCTTTATACACGTAAACAAGGTCTTCGCTTCTGCTTACACATGTATTATTTATTGCCTTCCAACGAAATAGCTTTCCCCCGAAACGGAGCCCCCCATTCCCCCCCTCCTCCCCCTCTCCCTCCCCCCCTCCCACCCCTCCCGCGATAATGTTTGAAAGACCAAATGTCGTCTAATGTTTAATTAATGATTGGGGGGGACGAATGTAGTAAAAGATATACTAGTAAAGATGGGGCACGATGGAACAAATTTGAAAGTCTTGATCAGGGTTTAATAGTTATTTGTTGTGCTATGGCGTCTCTGATTCTCCAGTGAAGACTACGAACATAGTCTTAAAGTAAATTTATATAAATGATTAACTACAAATGTTACAGATAAATAATACATTTTATTACATAGAAAAATCGTTAAGCTTAAATAATGTAACACTGACGTATGAAAACAATATATGAAAAGAATGGTTTTTTTTAAATACAAAAAATCTATGATAATTACCCGAACAAAAACTTTGGTGAACGTATCTTTCATATGTTTTAGGTTATGTACACGGATCCGCAAGGAATTCATGGACCACAGGTTAATAAACTCCTAGACTGACATATGGTTGGGACATCCACGAATTTTCGAATGCTATTATTGGTTTTATTGAGTACTTAACGTTTCTTATCAGTAATTGGTTTGTTGCCTTTTTTATTTTATGGAATAAATTGTGGCCGATTAATATCTTCGTCATTATCAACCTTCTGCTCTCTACGGAGCACGTGCCTTCAGCAAGTGTATGCCAACTCTTCCTGTCCCGTACCATCAGCTTAAGATTATCTAGTGTCTTAAATTTGTTCAGAATCCATAGAAACCTCGAATCTTCAGGAGCGGGTGTGGATCAACTGTCCTGGTTATGCAGGGTTTGACGTGTGATGGAAAAAGAGTCTACAGTAATCCGACAGCTTATGGCAACCTTATAGCTGCTCTGATTTGCTAGCTAGAAACCATGTATCAATACCCACTGTCTATTTCTGCAGCTTAATTTCTTGTCCCGCCTCTTTGTTTTAACACGAGCTAACGCAGTGTTTACAAACTGCATGACCTGTAAGTCATAACAGGACAGCAAATCAAGCTGTGTTTACCTCGCCATCACGCGAGCATATGTCAATCATAACAGTTTTCAGACAGGCTGGCACCTGGAAAAGACAAAAACACAGACACTTTGAATACAGGAAATACCAGGACTGAACATCAGTGGAAGATCAATAAACAACCTTAGGCACCTGGAAAAGCGAAAAACACAGACACTTTAATATTGAAAAACTAAAACTATGTTCGATACATCGTAAAGTTAGAAACCCCTGGGCTCTTTGATTTTCAGAAACGAACAGCTACGTATATCTTGGTCATATAATAACAGAAGATGGCAGATGTGAAACAGAAAAATCAAGAAGAGAATAGGAAATGGCCAAAGCTACATTCAACAACATGAAACATATACTGACATCCAAACAGTTATCTCATAAATTAAAACTGAGAATCATAAAGTGTTATATATATTCTGCATTTCTGTATGGTGCAGAAACATGGACGGAAATAAGCATTAAGAAATGACTCTTGAAACCTCGACTCATGAAAACAAATAAGGAGATCTGTAAGAGAGGTCAAAGTTCGGCAGCTTATCATATACCTTAGCAGAAGACCATAACTTTAAACGTGAAGGGGAAGACAGCGCTATAAGTGGGAAGATAACATCAAGAGATGGACGGGAAAGAGTCTATCAGAGTGTACCACCAAGACAAGAGACAGAAGACGTTGGAGATCCATTACAGCCAACCTCCGTTGTGGAGATGGCAACTGATGATGATGATGACTCAGGGGAGTTAGAAACCCCTGGGCTCTTTGATTTTCAGAAACGGGCATTCTTACAGAGAAAACCCGTTAGGGAACAATAAGTCTTTTGATGACGGTTGAAACCTCGACGAAAACAGAATGTAAAGCTTTTATCTTGATACGCTTAGCTTCTGAAATTCTGGATAACACCGGAACGCGAAATTAACTCATTCAGAGATCAGAGAATCCTATTGATATATATATACTGTTGTTTTCTTAACCCCATCATCAGTTGTCAGTCAGAATTTTGAATAGTCTACGCGCAGTCCTAGAAACCAGATTTCCTTGTGTGGATTTGTTACTAGTTTGCGTGGAGGATTTTCATTTCTGAATATTCTGGTAAAGGATAATAGGGCAAATGTTTTAAGAAGTGATAGCTTTTAACATTTTGTTCTTCACTTAGATTTTTCTCGCTTGTAAAACGAATGAAATAAAGTAACGCGTAACGATTTCCTACCAAATATTCTATTAAAATGTTAAATCACACCACCCGTATAGACAGTAAACTGATAGTGAAAATAGAATACAACGTTATATTTCATTTGTGTATATTTGATATAGTGTCTCTTATTTTAATCACATACGGCAAAGCCAACAGATGCCGACAATTTAATTGCTATTTAGTGAGAGGCGATCATTGTTTAGGCAGCACGTATGAACAGATTAAATAATAAGCTTCATTGTACGCTGACGCCGGCGAGCAGGGGCGGGCGAGCTAACATAACTCAGACCCGTCTGAACTCAGCTGCCAGTGGAATTTATAAACTGATAGGTGTAAGAAACCACCGTGTGCCGTTTTAATTTAATCAGGACTGACGGAGTGGAGAAGAGATCGTCTTGTCCCCGTCAGTGTGTGTAGATATAGGATTAGCATATTTTTAGATAAATGTTCTTGTATTCTTCGCCGACCTGATCACAAGGGCGGCCAGCGGTCTTTTTCTTTTTCCATTTTTTGGGGATTTGTTATTTTCTCCTTTTCTTGGCCGTGCATCACCAATTTCATTCGTGACCGGGCACACGCCAGAGAGTAATGGAGGACAATAAATATTTTTAATTACTGGACTTACCAAACCCAGAAAGATATATATATCTCTCTCAGTTTTTTTAACTAGTTGTAATAACACTTATAGGAGACGCAACCATACTAGGCGTTCACCTTATGAACTAATTTCGGGGGATGGACTGGGGCCAATTTGGAGCTGCGACAACTGGGGTGACAGAATATTAAGTGAATTTAATAATATTCACGGAGTAATTCTGTTACCAAGGGATATTACAGACCTGCCATACCAGGCAATTAGGTAAGAGTGTGAGAGTGGCCACTGTTTGCAAGAGTGTGCGAGTATTTTCTTGTTTGAAGGAAAACTATCCATATATTTGATTGTCTAAAAGTTTGTTTATTTTACTGGGTCTCATAGAGTACCCCTACTGTTCATTCTGTAACAGAGTGCTAACCTTCAACCTTTGGGTAAATAATTTTAGGGTTCTTTTTCTCCATTTGGGGAAGGTGCGCATTTTTTCTGCTTTATTTCATATGCATGTAAATGACTCTTTGATCTTTTCCTTTAGATATTTTGATGTTGCCGAGTTTTTTAATGATAATAAACTACACAGAAACTTACCTTTGTGTGTTGGTCAGACCCATACACATTTATCCATAGTTTTCCCGTTTGTGTGTCTTGTGTCACATAGCTGTGTGTGTGTAGAGTAACTTATCTATTCTTGATAGGGAGATAAAATTTGTCTTGCACTTAAAGTACAGTCGTACGGGTAGGCTGGAAGAAATTATCTAATCACTCCAGAGACAGATCTTTTTCCTCAATTCTACCACCTGTGAAACAAAATCTATTTCTATACATTCTTGCATATCTGTCGACATCCACTCTATATGCTCAGACGGGCAAAAATAACACAATTAACCTTCCGTACGACTCAGGGGTACGCGGCAATGAGAGAAGTGACAGACTAGCTTCTAGAATCTAAGAGCGGGAATATTGAACATAGATAAGGGTGAAACACTAAAGACAATTATTGATCGTCTGCTAAATATAGACTATCGCAGTCGATGAATCAGCAAGACTAAGATTGCAGGAATTTGACATCAGACTTAAGACTAGCAGTGATGGACATATGATAAAGACTAGCAGTGATGGACATATGATTAAGACTAGCAGTGATGGACATATGATTAAGACTAGCCGTGATGGACATATGATTAAGACTAGCAGTGATGGACATATGATTAAGACTAGCAGTGATGGACATATGATTAAGACTAGCAGTGATGGACTTATGATTAAGACTAGCAACGATGAATATATGATTAAGACTAGCAGTGATGGACACATGATTAAGACTAGCAGTGATGGACATATGACTAAGACTAGCAAAGATGGACATATGATTAAGACTAGCAGTGATGGACATATGCGAGGATGCACCCGTCGTGGATACAACCAGTGCGCTACAGGAAAAGTGAGCATTCAAACCCTTAGAAAATTGCTGAGGGAGACTGACTGAGCATCTATAGGTTTGCCCGGAGTGCAATGAGGCCGATTTTGATCAACAATGACAATGTCGCCTTCCTCCTCCATGTTTTCTTCGGTCCCCCTCTACCTCTTCTACCCTGGAGATTCCAGAACAAGAAGTGCCTGGTAAAACGAAGTCCAATGCGAAAGTTAAATGTCCATTGTGTGACGAAACGTTTGTGTTGCTTACATGTGGACATTACATTGTTGTAGAATAAATGTCCATTGTGTGACGAAACGTTTGTGTTGCTTACATGTGGACATTACATTGTTGTAGAATAAATGTCCATTGTCTGACGAACCGTTTTTGTTGCTTACATGTTGACATTACATTGTTGTAGAATAAATGTCCATTGTCTGACGAACCGTTTTTGTTGCTTACATGTTGACATTACATTGTTGTAGAATAAATGTCCATTGTCTGACGAACCGTTTTTGTTGCTTACATGTTGACATTACATTGTTGTAGAATAAATGTCCATTGTCTGAGCAACCGTTTTTGTTGCTTACATGTTGACATTACATTGTTGTAGATTAATGTCCATTGTGTGACGAAACGTTGTGTTGCTTACATGTTGACATTACATTGTTGTAGAATACAACTGTTAAATCAATGTTTTGTCGTTAAATAAATGTCTTGGCTGTCAATAATTTTGTTAGTGAATAACTTAAAAGTAAGGTAAAGTAACCGCAGTCACGTGCACCACCCACGTGTCTTTGGTTATTCGAAGATTGGGTGTATTGCTTCACCCGGCATGTCGTCAGAGTCTATTAATATGAGCTCGTGCAAGGGGCTGGAAAACTACTCAAGTAAAATGAATTGCTACAGAAGCCACAGAACACGGGGGCTTTGAAGCAGGCTTCCTGCTTGGAGGACAACTTTAGTAGCGGTCACATGCCGGGAGAATCGAACAAGGAAATGATTGATTGAAAGTAGCCTCAAAATTCTGCCATATTAGAGCACATTTCTCTCGCTGCGAAGGTACCGGTTTCCGCGATCGAAATCTGGTAACGTCATGCCTTAGTCCACCGATCTATAAATTGGTACATGACTCTGCTCTTGAGTTAGAGAAGGCAAAGTGCAGACGGGAAGGGAACTGGGTACTTCATCTCATAAAAAACTGAACTTATTATGATGAAATCACTTCGCTCCCCTAAGCCAGTATCTGCAATAGAACTACCTTGACCTATTATACTGTCAGGTTGTCTTACAGTGCTCGAATCCAGATCTCCCGTATCCAAATGACATGTTATTGTTACGTTGATGAATACAATATTAGTATTAACTACTTACTGTGGAAGTTAAAAAATGTACTAATTTGGAATCTTTTGTAGAACTGTTATTGCAGAGCAGAAATGTAAAAAGGCAATAAAGACTATGTTTGTTCGTTCCCCTCTCCTACCGATGATGTCTACATCCCGACGTGTTGTTGTTTGTATCTGTCTATATGTTTAATTGATAACGGCATTAATGTGTTCCCTCACAAAAGTTATTTGGATAAATATTTTGTTGTCAAATTCGTTGCCTGCTTGAACAAGTATTTTGTTGTTGCGAGTTTTTATCGCAAACTTATCTCTTAACTACCCACTGCTAAGATTCACGTCTTTTTGAATGAACTTTTGTAAATGTAAACCGTAGAAAATCGAGCTATCAAATCTGGACCACTTTGTTTCCGAGCACAGAATTAAGTATTTACAGCAGATAAGGATCTCGGCTGGTTTTATAGGGTAGGTAATTCTCAAGGCCTAAAATCCCACCCCCTGCAGACCCAAGTAGAACAGTCCCAACTAAGATGGTTTGGCCATGTCTGCAGAATGGGAGAAGATCGGCTTCCACGACAAGCATGGGAAACAAAGAGCCAGGGATCCAGACCCACAGGACGACCCAGAGTCCGCTGGGAGGACAACATTGGACAATCTTTGAAGGACCGAGGACTAAAATGGAACCAGGGCAGGAGGAAGACAGCCGATAGTATAGTCTGGCGCTCTCTCTTCCAAACCTCTACATCTCACGGTAGAAAAGGAACGACTAAGTAAGTAAGGTAATTCTCGGGGGGAAGGAGGGAGGTATAAAAGTCACCACTTGAGCAGTGAGATTACGAAAATATAGCAGATAGTAAAACAGAACAAGATCAAATAAGCAATTGAAACCCAGTGGGGCGACTTGATTCAAAAGACAAAAACTGACATGAAGAAAAGGAATTATAAAAATATCAACAAGAAAAAGGACAGTGACTAAATGGTGAAAGGATCGACGCTACAAGCACTGTATGTGGGTTCGGAGACTGTCACGAGGATACGGAACCGTCTCAACCAGCTGTCTCCCTGGTCATACATTAATTTAACACAGGTCATAACAGATTGAGATACCATCTATTCAACAAATTAAAGATAGGTACTACTGATGAGTGTGACTGTGGCACCTACAAAATGACTGCTGAACATCTGCTTCAAAGATGCCCAACATATGAGGAACAGAGAAAACGCATATGGCCATCACCAGTACCATTCCTGGAGAACATCTACGGACATATCAACAGCCTTAGGTTGACCACTGCTTTCTTTGAACTTATTCAAGTTGACATATGAGGATGAACGAAGAAGAAGATACATTAGTTGATGTTGTTATTAATCCAGCGGCGCTTGGGCTCTCTCCCTTCGGCACAATGCCATGTAGTGATATCTGCATGTTTTCGCAAGTTATTTTGATTCTCCGTACAAGGTGTTCCACTTATCTGGCCTGGGATAAAGGAACATTTTCCTAACATCATCAATTGCTGGGCACTCAAAGAGGTGGTGGTCAACAGTTTCGTAGGGGTAGTTACACAGCTGGCACTCTGGAGAGTGTTGTGGTTGCATTCTGTTCAAGTAACTGTTGAGTCAGGCACCCTAGCATGACAATGCCATGAAGGCCATAAACTAGATGCAGAATGATGTCAAATCTCAGCACCTGAATGTCACGAATGTCAATACACAGGTTTCTCATACCCTGGTGGCACCCCTGCCGGAATGTTGGATGATCGGAGTCAAATGAAGCTCATCTGTGATGCTATTCGGCGCTCGTCACAGAAACATACAAAGTTAAATTTTTGAACCAGATATAAAGTCTAGATAGCCAGAGGCCAAGCAAACAGACAGATTGACAGTGGACGATAGCCAGATAGGGAAACAAACAGAAATAGAGACAGAAGAACAGTTAAAGAAAAACACAGAATGATATGGAGACGCACAAGCAAACAGACAGTCAGACAGAAAGCAAAACAGACAGACGGACGGACGGACGGACGGACGGACGACAGACAGACAGACAGATAGACAGATAGACAGATAGACAGATAGATAGATAGATAGATAGATAGATAGATAGATAGATAGATAGATAGATAGATAGATAGATAGATAGATAGATAGATAGATAGATAGATAGATAGATAGATATGTTTTACTGGCACCAAAAACAGTCACCAACAGATAAAACCAGAATAAATAGAACTCCTGTCGAAGCAAGACAGAAACAATGAAGCGTGTCCTTTGGCTGAAGATACCCGAAGCAGCACGAAAGACCGAAGTGTCTGGTTAAAGCCAGGGACCGGCATGAAGTAGATCTACTCGATCATTTGGGACATAGTAACGGAGGGGACAAGAGAAAGAACTTTATAGCTAGAGACATTTTTAACTAACTCTCTTGACCCGGTTTCTAAAAGGGCGATATTCCAAGAGTTAAAGGTATTTTTCCCCCATTCCCAGTGACAACTCACGAGCCTGCTGACAAAAATCCACTTTAATCGTGACCTCCTTCAAATAGTAACGCGATAGTCTCGTTAATAAGACGTGAACTCCCGGTAAGATATCTTTTAGTATGATCAAAATAATTACAAGACCGCAAGGTCTTTCATATTTGGGCGTGTGCCCCAATATAACCGACGGACCTAGTGTTTAGGTTGAATGGTGCGCGCTTCGCCAAAACGAGGCAAAGGGGTGATTTTCCCCAGTCATGTTGATAAAATTGCATGCAGGAGATCGTCCGCAAAGATAAATGTTACCTGCAGCTGCACTTATTCCAAGTGATGTGAAATCTGAAAAAAGAAACGATTGTTATCAAGTTAGATATTTAGATAGCTTAAGATTTCGAAAGTAGGTTCCCACATAGTCTGGGTTACCTACCGTGGTAGCAAAATTCAGAATCAACGAAAGAAAAGGTCATAGTTCACTTCCATTGTGTCTTTTTGTTGAATATTGCTCCATTATACAAAAAGGTAATGGTAGACCCATAACATATATTGCCATAGGGAGTGAAGTGTTAGAGGTTTCCCTATACTAGGTCCAGCATCGAGAGGTGATGTCACCAGCTCTCTTCCTCGCTGCATTTTCGTTCCCTCACTCAAGAGCAGAGTCATGTACCTAATTACAGCTGGGTGTCGATAACGTGATTCGAATCCGACATCTTTGCTGCGAGAGGCCAGCGCTCTAACCACACTACCAGTCGGACGATCACTTCCATGATAGGAAAGGTAAAAAGTTGAATGAAGTCCCATAGCAGAAACTGGCTTAGGGGGCCAGAATGTTACAGACTTCACCGTACTAGGTTTATCTTTTTTTATGAGATGTGTGTGTTCCTTTCCATGCTACCTTATCCTTCCCTAATTCTAAGAACAGAGTCAGGTGCCCATTTAAAGCTGGATATACTGGAGCATGCCGCTAACAGGTTTTGGTCTCTGAACACACTAACTGTGCTGCGACAAGACAGCGCTCCAACAACCCCTTTCTGTTATCGGCCAATGCATTTTCTAGCAATAGAAGACAACAGAACTGCCGATTTGTTGAGTGGTTATAGCGCTAACGTCTAGCGACAAAGTGACCGGGTTCCAAGTGTGATGGAATACATTGATACAGCGATAAAATCATCCATTATAAATATAAAAGTTAAAAAAAAATGTAGGGATAAAATATAGTTATGATACGATGCTGCTACTTCGCCCACGCCACAAGCGTGTTGATTTTGGTAGACCGTACCATCGTTTTCTAGTGTCAATGAAAAAAGCTATTTATAACATGGGGACACGAAAGGCCTATTCGTTCAGACGGGGTAAGAAAAGGAGGGAAGAGAAAAATGATGCCGTCTGCAAACGGGGTTTGAATCTAAGCCTAGCATACGCGCGAACTTGTAGTTAGTTGTTTGAAATACGACGAAAGTTAAAAAATGTTCGTCAATTGGGTCACGAAAACAGGCTTAGCTCTTATTGAGAATGACGTAATCCCAACGTAATACGGACGATTCTCGTAATTAGTTTGAAAATAGCGGTAAAAAGAAGTGAACGAGTGGTAGATTATAGATTTCAAGACTAACATGGGAAAAAAATATGGAATTCCTTATTAATAGGTTTAGAACCACAAAAGTTAGCTAGTTTAAGAGCTTATCTTTTCCTGATAAATAATATGCTTTCAAATAAAAGGACGGACAGATAACTCGGAAGTTATTGACAAAAGACTGATTTGTTCGGTGCAGACTAGCAGACAGATGTTCGTTTTGCAGTCACTAGCGGTTACATTTTGACGCGTCCTTGAGTAAAAGCAGGGAAAAGGGTCATGTGTTCTGTAGGAAAAGGGGTAGACACGGGGTAGAAATTATGGGATAGCTCAAACTGAATATTGTGTTTTTTTTGTGTTGGGCCAAAACCAAGTCCATTTTTGGGGAATGCCAAGTTCGGACAGACCGACCGACAGAAATACACTACACATTGGACCAAATTTGGACCTTAGTGTAAAATTTTGAATTTAAAAAAGCTTGGTTTTCCTATTTGATTGATTGGTCAACACAGTTAAGATTATTAGAAAATTGGACGGCTGCCCAGGGATGGCGTCCAGTTAAGGTACATAAAAAATAAAATAACCTGAGATTTCGCCTCGAGTATTAGCGGGCGAACGCAAAAAAAAAAAAAAAAAAAAAAAAAAAAAAAAAAAAAAAAAACAACACAGTTAAGATTATTAGAAAATTGGACGGCTCGTTGCCATTTTGTTTAAGACTGTCCATAGAAGCAGATCGTTGATGCTGTGAAGTGTGACGTCCACTGAATATATATAAATAATATAAGGAATACGGACGCCATAGTCCAGCCAGCAGCTCAGCTGAGTTTGTGCTATTTCAACGTACCTGTGTGTTTTCTTTTGAATTGTGGTAAGACATAAATTATTAACCTTTTTATTTAACAATTCTGAGTGAGTGATACTGCCATATAATGAAAAATGATTACGACAAGTGAGTACTTATTCTAGGTCCCCAGCCAACTGTTACAGGGCCTAGAGGTTGAATTATAATATGATAAACTATCAGAAATATAGAATACAGATGTTTCTTTTCAGGTGGTCAGGTGGAAACATATCACCCACCTTATTATATGGAAAGAAGAGATTAATGATAATATTTCAGATGCAGTGCAGGCCTTAGAAGAGAGGAATGTGAAACTAGTGCTACTTGATAACAGCATTGATGTAGATGTGCTGGGTCTGTCAGAGAGATCTGACCCTGTCTTTTATTTCAATGTATTAATGCTTGTAAACATGGTGGATTAGGTATTATGTTAAGACCTAGCCTAATTTTGTGGTTTCAGAGTTTCTTTGTCTGGCACTGTGCTAGTGCCAGATATTCTGACGAGTACAACACTGTATGAAACGAGATGCCTACCATACTACCTATGCGCATGTGAGAAGTGGGCCTAAGGAACAACTATCTTCAATCGTCACAGGCCAGATAAGTGTTAAAGACCTGGCCTGCTGAGATTCACCAACGTGTACTAAATAATATAAACTCCATTGTGTAACTAATAAACTTTTCCACCATCAATCCTGTTAAAGAGCAAATGAACACTGTTAAATAAAGGACTGGGTATGATGAAAATACCCCGACCCGACATCAAGCACTAGTTAATAAAGACTTTAGTTTTAGTACCAATATTAGCAAATTTAAATTATGTATATGTACAGGTCTTTCATGTGTTTACTTCATTATATGTAATTCTATTGAAATTAATTCATATTGAGTTGAAAGTCCTGACCAGAAGAAAACTAGGTTCAGGAC
Organism: Oreohelix idahoensis; assembly: GCA_024509875.1. Lineage (NCBI taxonomy): Eukaryota > Metazoa > Mollusca > Gastropoda > Stylommatophora > Oreohelicidae > Oreohelix > Oreohelix idahoensis. Next base: position 117,802 of record JAMPIV010011742.1, on the reverse strand, counting down.
AAGATAAATTTGGAAAAAATTGTAAATTACTAAATTTTAACCACAGTGTCAGTTGACTTAATCATAGAGATTAATATTAGTGTTTGTGTGTGTGTTTGTGTACTTAATTACCAGCACACCACATTTTCATTACCCTAGACAGTAGACGTAGCTATCAGACATACTAGTCAAGAATAAGTCTGATTGAGGTCGTAGGATGGTAGCAGCAAGGTACTCTGTAAATTCACATAAACTGTTATCCTCAGGGACCTTCATAGCTGACCTCATTCAGTACACTAAGTAAACATAGCAACAACACTTAATAACATCAAAACCCACCACACTAAGGTCGAAATATGGTGACGTCACGCTTCCAATCTTCGTAGACGTCAATGAGCAACTAATTTTGTATTTTTTTTTTTTTAATTAGGAAACCTACCCACCACAAAAACATTTGTAGAATGTGTGATTCCTATATATACACATTGGGATCCTCGCCGGTGCTACGGAATTCGCGCACTGTGCTGAGATCTTCCTTGTGTGATCTAAGAGAGGAGATCGGAGCACTGATGGAGTTGCCCGTGTGCAATGAAGATGGTACTTAAAACCACACCAAATGAGCACATGACTCTGCTCGTGGGTTAGGAAAGGCAAAAACAGCGAGGACGCGAACTTGTCACCCCGCGTCAAAAGAAAGGCTGGACGTAGTCTCGGGAAACCTGTGTTACTTCACTCCCCTAATGCAGTATATGTTATAGAACTTACTTCACCTTTTTTAGAAAACACCTTGTGATTCACGAACAATAAGGGAAGGAAGGAGGTTAGCGGGGAAGGGGGAGATATAAAATGTGAGGCAAGGATACGACCTGGGCGCACTGCCACTTCGCGCCACCGTGGGGAATAAGGGCACTTTGACAGCAATAAAAATAGAAGCTACGACCTTGAGGCCCAGGTGACGGGACAGGAGCATTAAACTTGCCCCACAAACGGTTGCCGTGAGCGCGTGCGGTGTGATCTGCACAGCTGATTGTTATGTCATGTTTATTTATAACGGTTATATTAAAAACATCATCACTATCACACTTCAGCACGCAATGGAGCATAAGGCCGTCGACAAACTTACGCCAAGTCTTCCTATCCCGTGCCATCAGGTCAAGGTCTCTCCGTGTCTTATTCTTCTGCTTCATATGTGTCTTCAGTTCTCTTCTGCACGTGTTCTTAGGTCTCACTCTACATTTCTTACCCTGGCGATCCCAGAAGTCGACTGTCTTGTAATGTTATCCATGGGGTTTCGTCAATGTGTGTCCTACCCATCTCTTGCGTCGTCTTGCTGAAAGTTTTTGCGGCTAAAAACGTCAACAGGATGGGGGTAGCCGGCCCTATACTCAACCCTCCTTAGTCGCCTCTTCCGTCTTTGCACCCCTTCCGAATTGTTTTCCACCTTCCACCCACACCCCCTAGGTTGTGTCCTTCAGTAACGTAAAACCGAGCTCTGTGCGCCGACGTTATGTTTACGCGTTCGGTAAATTTTCAGCGGGAAGGAGGATTAATTTCGCGCTGTGATCGGGGATTATCTTCCTGCTTATGACATACCATCACGATCTAAGACCTGGGAGTAGTCAGCTGGACATAGGGAGTAGGAAACAGGAGGAGGGGAACAGTAAACTGGAGCGAGAGAGTAGTCAGCTGGATGGAAGGAGTAGTAAACTGGAGGGAGGGAATAGTAAACTGGAGGGAGAGAGTAGTCAGCAGGAGGGAGGGAGTTGTGAACTGGAGGTAGGGAGTAGTAAACTGGAACTAGGGCGTAGTAAACTGGAGGGAGGGAGTAGTAAACTGTAGGTAGACAATAGTCAGCTGGAGGTAGGGAGTAGGAAACTGGAGAGAGCGATTAGTAAACTGGAAGGAAGGAGTGAACTGGAACTAGGGAGTGGTAAACTGGAGGTAGAGAGTAGTAAAATGGAGGTAGGGAGTAGTAAACTTGAGGAAGGGGGTAGTAAACTGGAGAGAGGGGGTAGTAAACTGGAGGGAGGGAGTAGTAAAGTGGAGGGAAGGAGTAGTAAACTGGAGGTATTGAGTGGTAAACTGGAGGTAGTGAGTGGTAAACTGGAGGTAGGGAGTGGTAAACTGGAGGTAGGGAGTAGTAAACTGGAGGTAGTGAGTAGTAAACTGGAGGTAGTGAGTGGTAAACTGGAGGTAGGGAGTAGGAAACTGGAGGAGGAGGGGGGGAGCTAACAATAAACAATGGAGAATGTTGGAAGTTGTATTAGCAACAACAACAAAAACTAATGTGCTGTGTCAGGACGAAGATAAATATGAGTATTTACCCCTTCTATTTACCCATCCTTTTTGCATAAACAGAATTCGATTGGTTAAGCTGTTAGAGCACGTTCCTCTCACGGCACAGTAACCCGGTTCCAAGATCGAAACCTAGTAGCGTCACGCCCCATTCTACCCAGCTACTAATGGGTACCTGAATCTGTTCGTGACTTTGGGAAATCAAAGGTAGCGAGGAAGAGAACTGATCAACACACCTCATTTTTTAAAATGTACTTAGTTTGGGAAAGTCTCTAGCGTTTCTCTCCCCTACAGCAATGTCTGCTATGTGACTACCAGTTCTGTTGTTTCGACAGAGTGTGTATATTTGCTAGCGAGGCCTAATGTTTTGAACCTTATGTTAGCGGTGATATTCTAACTGGTCGGAGCCCTTTTCAGGGCTCATGTTAGTATTGATCAGGGCTTAGTATTGATCAACACTGCATTCGAGTTGACAGAGTTCACTTAATTTTTAATGTCCCTGTGATTTAACCAAATGAGTTTAGCCTACGTTGAAAGTGGCGTGCCTTCCAATAAAAAGGCAAACGCCCCAAGAAATTCACCACGTAGTTTTTTTTTTTTTTTTTAATCAGTATTAAATATAGACAAATGTATTAAAATATGTAGTTACCGGGGGATCTCTGATGAGACAAAGAAAGAATATGGTCACTGCTGTCTTGGGTATGTGGTATATGGTGACTAATATGAGGTCGTGTATGGAGCTGGCAACATCATCATGTCCAACAAGTTGCCACTGAAACCACTGCTGCAACAACCACGTGAATGTTTGGTGCAGGCTTCCTACAAGGGGGACCAGCTGAAGTTGTGACTCCATGATCTGTAAGGCGCGCAAAGAATAAAAGTTATTATAAAAATATGATTACTCAAGACCTAATCTTCACCCTCAGACAACTGAGTGAAAAGTGCCCTTGAGTATAAGAGTGAGATCCATCTTTGTTTCATAGATATGGAAAAGGCATTTGACAGGGTCCCCTGGAGCAAACTTTGGGACTGTTTGGCAAGGAAGAACATTCCAGCACCTCTGATTCATGCTATACAGAGTTTCTACAAGTGTTGCAGAAATTATGTGACGACAGCAAACTGTAAGTCAGAAGAGTTCAGGACCACCACTGGTGTAGGACAAGGTGATATCCTGTCACCTTATCTTTTCATACTCCTCATGGACGATGTTATCAAGCCATGTAAGGAGAGAACAAGTATTCAGTAGGGTACTGGAAGATGAGACAGGTAAGTATTTCAGAGCTGGCATTTGCTGATGATGTTGCCCTGATTGCTAAATCAGAGGCACATCTCCAATCCAACCTGCAAGTCTGGAAGGAAGAGCTGGAAAAGAGAGAGATGGTCATAAGTAGCTCTAAAACTAAATCCATCGTGATATCACGAGAAGAAAGAAGACATCAGATTAAGCTAAGAGAACAGGTCCTGGAGCAGGTCGACCACTTTAAATATCTCGGAGCTATTATAGACCGAAAGGGAGTCATCAAAGAAGAGTTGGCCACTCGAAAACCAGCAGCTGGGAGACTTTTTCAGGCCATAAATCGAGGATTCCTCAGCAAGAGAGAGGTTGGTGTAGTGACCTCTAAATACAATATCTAAATTAATATATAACAGTATAGGGCATAAAGGCAAAGATAAGAAAGTACAAAAAGAATTTTCTGCTAGAACGGTTGGTATCGCCTACGTCTTCAGATTATTATTTGCTAACGAATAGCCGAACAAAACGGTACCCAAAATTTTCAAATTCGTCCTTGACATAAACACCCACTTTTCCTAGTTCTAAGAAAATATTTGCCTAAAATGCATTGTGGAACGAGGAGGGGCAAGGATAGATGAAATGCTAATTCTTTTCGCATTGATTTTAAACTAAAAGCCAACACTAGCACAGGGGCAAGCCTTGCCTTAGGGGTTTCCCCAAATACACTGCAAAAGTTAGAATTGTGGATACTACGGTCATGTAAACATGTTAAGCTCTTATTGTGAATGACCTAAGCTCTCGTATTCAGCTTGATGGAAAAAGAGTGAACGAGAGGTAGTTTAAAAATAAACAATTAACATAGAAAAAAAGATAGAATTTTGAACCAAACCACATAGCCCCTTAAAAATCGTAGATTCGTGTACCTGAAAACTTGCTGACCAAGAATATGTTATTAGTTATATAAATAGTCCCTTAACTAATCAACTATTGATAAAACCATACATAGAGATCAGAGATACTGTCAGGTCAAGTCATATCTGCTTAGATTGGATCGCATATTTTTTGGGAAAAAAAGTAGGTGACAGATAGGCTAGGATGGTACAGTGAATCTGATTGGGTGGCATTTAAAGTGAGACGAAATATTATTGGCTGACCTTTGAATAAACATAAATAGCCTAGTAACGTAGGAAAAGTTTGAATGATATTTTTTGACAGACTGTTTACCCTTGTAAAATTAAAAGTGATTGGCCAACTGAATCGATATTGTCAGAATAAGCGTTGGGGTGGGGGGGGGGGGGGCGCCATTTCTAGAAAATTTTCACAGTGATAGATGAGATCAGGCTGTGCTTTTAAATACATTTCTGGACAGCCTGGGCAACAAAACAGATCAAAACTGTGTCAGTCATCGTCTCTGTGTATTTCATTGAACATTGTGGTAAGATTGACATTTATTAATCTGTATTTTATATAAAAATTGAATGTGAAATAATAATATATGTCTGGACATGAGTGGGTCTATAGCGAACATGAGGCAAAGCCTAAAGATTGATCCACCATGTGATAGACTGTCAGAGAGGTGTAAAAATACAAGAATATGTATGATTGTCATAAAGGAGCATAACACCTATCCTATTATATGGAAGAGATTACAGCTGGAATTGCAGTGGCGTTGTAACTATTAGGGGAGAGGAATACTGGTGTACATTGTCACATCAAAAGAAAATGGTGGCATAGGTTTGTATAAGGATATGATCCTTTTTGTTTGTTTGTAATGTACATGTCCTTAACTGTGGACTATTAGTGTATGCTAGATATTACGAAGGATGCATACCTTCACATTTCAGAGGTCCTGGGTACTGACGTTAATGTGGTACCAAACGCTTGAAAACTGATTGATTCAGGACTCTGCCGGTTTACTGCGAGCCCATGCTAGTGGCCATTGCCTATCAAACAGGGAACAGATTGTCAAGCGAGCAGAGGAATGGTTCAACCTATATTCAAGAAATATAAGAAGTGACATAGAATAAAATTGGGACAAATATTAATAGTTCCACAAGTGACAAAATAGAAACAGACATTAATAAAAGGATATGATTTCAAACAACAACCTAGTGGTACTACCAGTATTTCCTTAAAGTAGGAGAACACTACAGACGTATATGAGAATAATATTTTTATGTATGAACAGAGGATCTATTGTGCTATTTGACTGATGTAATTGATTATTTTGATTTCACTTTTAAATTGTCAATCCTGATTCCAAATAAATTAGAATCAGGATAATAAAATTGTAAAAATTATCTTTACACAAAATTCAAGCACAGTCTTAAATAAGATAGCCTTTTAGAGTGTCGTTTGTATGTTATTGTGGTAGTACTGTGTGCTGTTGTGAATAATAAACTATTTGTTTGTATGTTTGTTGATTTTTGTACATTACACTCTACATTCATAACCCTAGACACAACACGAAGTCATTTAATAATAATAATAAATACATTTTGAATGAGATAAAAAAAAAGGTGGTAGCGGAAAGGTACCCTGAAAAGTTCACAACACTATTGGGTATATTCAGGGATCTTCATAGCTAATCTCATTTATTAACATATTAATACCTAACAACAAATTCATAACATCAAATCTACCACAGTTGGAAAGAAAACGAAGATGGCTGTATACCGCTCCACCTATGTCCCAGTCTTGACATAGGGATGCGAGTCATGGGCAATGACTACAACCCATAAAAGCCAGATCCAAACCTCAGAAATGAGGTATCTGAGGAAGGTGGTTGAAGTAACAAGAAGAGACATGGTCCGCAACCAGACGATACGTCAAGGCTTAAATTTACACCTCTGCAGACCCAAGTAGAACAGTCCCAACTAAGATGGTTTGGCCATGTCTGCAGAATTGGAGAAGATCGGCTACTACGACAAGCATGGGAAACAAAGAGCCAGTGATCCAGACCCCCAGGACGACCCAGAGTCCGCAGGGAGGACAACATTAGACAATCTTTGAAGGACCGAGGACTAGAATGGAACCAGGCCAGGAGGAAGACAGCCGATAGGATAGTCTGGCGCTCTCTCTTCCAAACCTCTACACCTCACGGTAGAAGGGGAACGACTAAGTAAGTAAGTATAAAAATATGATAAGTGCTTTACGCCCCACGCGTTTTGTCAATTTGATGTTACATTTTTTTACTGCAAGCTATAAACTCCTTGAAAAATTATTTTTGGGTTTTTAGTGCATTAAAAGCGTGTGTTTAAAATATTGTTTTTCTTTTTTCTCTTTTTGGTGTTAGAAAAATTATGACATACTAAAACATAAACAATATTTTTACTTATTGTAAATCTGGTCTAAAATTTCTTAAGCGATCCATTTCTTTTAGAGCATCAATATTACATGGCTTTTGTGCCTGTTAATTTGGTGCAATCAATTTCTTCAATTTGAAGGCCATCTAGAGATGGAACTCGACTTTCCCTGGATTCATAATTTTATGATTTGAATTGTTTCCCTTGATTTAGGAGAAAAATTAATTAACTTGATTATGGCCCTGATTTGTTTACATTTCTTTACGAAAAACTTTAATTACTCATAATGTCATAATTACAATATTAAATTATTAATAATTGACAGATTATTGTATTGCCATTGGGAATATACAACTATGCCAAGTTTCAGAGCTATTGCTCATCTGGAAGTAATTGAAAAAAACGATTGCAAGATTTGAAAGTGACACGAAAGGGACATACCAGTGAAGTTAAAGAAAAGCTTGTAAAAATCATGGTCATGATGATGGTTCACAGAAGATACAGCGGGGAAGTTTTGAACAACAGATAGGCGACTTACTGGAAGAAATGACAGTGAAAGATTATTACTTACGGCCACAAGGCCTTCGTGGGGGGCACACTATTGAAAATAAAAGAACAGACAGTGAGAACTAGGTTAAATACATAAAAAATGAAATAAAAGCCAACAAAGTCGACAAGTAACGCAGTTACAAACAATAACACGTAACTATCGATGGCAGATATTGCTCTAGTGAATATACGTGTGAACTCTGTGGCCTCTTTAAGACATCCGGGTACGAAAATGTTTACTCTATGGCCACTCGAATATATCCGGGTAAGTATATGATAACATCTCTTGTAATACAAGAGATAGATAAGGTAGCTGATTTTCTACATTCTAAATCTCGTGAACAGACGATATAAAGTGACAGAAATGCAAGACAAAACCAGCAAAATTGATTATTTTCCACCACATTTATTTGAAGTTTCACCTACATGTAAATTTTTAAAAATTCCGCAAGCACCAAATGAAAATAAATTTAACAGCATTCAAAAAAACTTGACCAAACTACAGCTCTGAAAATACCAGAAATAAAAACAAGTTTCAAATACCAATAAATATCAATCTAATCGATTGAGAAATGAAAAATGCCACAATGTTTTCTTTAATATTACTTCACGATATAAGTTTTCCAGGCACACAATACGTATCGTTCAATTATTTTTAAAAGGCAGATTTGCTACGATAAAAATCAAAATTAGGCAGATACATAGTTTATTGTTATCGATCAGCGATATTAATCTTCATATAACTTAGCAGGCACTTATATATAAATTTCAAAGTGGAATGTCCAAACAACATATATGTCCTGAGCAAGCTTTTAATGACGACACAACCCAACCTTTGTTTTATCTTAACTTTATTACAGGTTATGAAAAAGAAACAAATATTAGCTACCAACGTATTGTAAAGTGTTATGCTAGCAACATTTAGCCTCTCCATATTGAACAAATTAATAAAGAAGCAACCACTCAAAGCGCACATGATAACATCTTTCCACATCGATCCGTATTTGCCATCTTGTCTCTTTGAAAAAAACGGAAGAACATATTTGTGGAACAATTAGAAGGATCACTGTCACATTTTTCACATTTATTCTCACGCCTGTTCTTTATTTCAAATATAATGTCTTCACCCTTTCTACACATGTCAATATCGTTTGTATTTATCACTTTTCCCACTCTAAAGCACAAGACAAAGACCATAGATGTCAGCAAGTCTGTCTTCAGAACGTTTCTCTGTTCCATCACGCATGGTTCCTATTTTAATGTCTTCTGTCTCGATTCCAGTTATTCTCCTTTTTAATCAATTAGCCTTCTTCTACGTGAATACGTACCACGGTGAACGTTCTCAACTAGCATACATATTTTTCTGCAGATTCCTGTCCAACACAAGATATACCAAGATGAAAACGTACAAACTTGCCGTAAAAGCAGAAAGCGAAATTCAATATACGAAGAGCAAAAAACAATGATAAAGATAACACCAAATGTTAGATATGACAGAAGCGGGCTTTGCTTTACCAATAAGAGAACAAGTGACAATATTCAGACTGGAAAAAGGCCACTGCAGACTCAAATATCGTCTGTTCACCAAAATGACATGTGTCCGCATGGGGAAGACAAGCCAACAGTGGAAACTGCCCTGCAAATATGTATGCTTCATGAGAGGAGCAGATTGGCAGCATAGCCTTCATCAAGCCCTTTGAAGGAGACGCTGTATGTTGATAATATAAGAGAAATATACGTGTTTATATGAAAACGATGGACGACTCAGAAGAGGAACTTCAGAACTGTTTAACACGTATAATCAGTCAGCATTGCTACTTTCCTTGGTTATATATGTATTGTCCAATGATCTCACACTTGGAGTTCTCTGTATCTTCTCCGACTTCCACATATCATCATCCTTCAGGTCTGCCATGGTCGTATTTAAGTCACCTTCATCTCTAATTTGTTGAAGGTCAGCAAGAGCTGGGCTTTAAGTCAGACCGACTTGGTGTCTTAGCCACGCGCTGGCATTTTCTGCAAATTACACGTCAGCGCCTGACGGAAGCCACGTTGGAATTTGCTTCCTTTGAGTATGTATAACCAACTTCCTATTATTGTCTTTCTATTCCTAGGCTATATCACTTTTGGTTGTGTTTCTTTTGTTATGTCGAGCTGTCTCCTGTCAAGAAACTTGTGCTTTCTATTTTTTCCATCCATATTTTTTTATGCATCAGCTATTCTGAATGAGTGTATAATATTGTTTTGTGTTGCAGCAAAAAGATTATGTTGTGTCTGTATGTTACATATTGCTACATTTTCCAGCAACACAAATTACAGTTTGGGTATATGTTTAAGTAGTCTGGTATAGTTTGTGAAGCTGGTACAAATGTGTCTACTTTCTTAAAACACAAGCATACACTCAAAGAAATCAAGCCTTGGAGAAATCTCAAAGTATATTACAGAGCATCATCATAAAAAGGCAATACATTTAACAACAAATCTTTGAAAAACACATTTGGACAATGTAAACAAAGAATGAAAAGAATTTTTCCTGTAAAAATAAAATAGCTGAGTACTGTATAAACACACATCAACTGGAAAGACATTTTAATAACCGCATATCACATGGTAAACATAACAAAACATTTCATTCACCACAATTTATCACAATAGCACACACACACACACACACAAACAAAAAAGAAAAAGAAAGAAAGAAAATCACTAGTTGTAGAACACTGGTTCACACATCGACTCAAGTAGACGACTGTGCACTGGAGACTCCATGTTGGCCAAAAACGGGGCATTTTGCGTAAACTTTGAATGATTTTTTTTTTAAAAGGGCCTCAGTGTTTGTCAGTCCGTTGTTAATTTTGACAAAGCTCGAAATGGCTGTACATAAATACGAATAACCAGACTGGCAATATGGCAGACCTAGCCTACTGTCCAGTCATCTACTCATACTTCTTCCCATATAAAATATATTTTTAAAACAAGGCTTTAGCTAAAATTTCTAAAGATCTCTGTCCGTTGACTTAAAGCGGTGTAAGGAAGCAACAGGGAATAATACAATGAGGATTGCTGCGGCAAGACTATATTACACAGTGAGCTGAATTAAAATATGTATTGTGTGAGCTTTATCGGGATAAAGGGCAAATAAACGGCCAATATAATGGCTGCATGGCCTTCGCCAGGTAAAAGACATGAGGAAAAAAAAAGGAAAGAAATGTGGAGAACACATTTTTAGGAAGAAATGTGAAACAAAGTAAGGATATGAACCAATGACGCCCGTGCTTTTAAAATATGGTCTAAAAATGTTCCTTCTTCATGGTTCTGGTTTTTTGTAATATCTGGTTTTTTTTACTTTTCTGTCTTCGGTTTGTTATTTTTCGATTTTACTTTTTCATTCTTCCGGTTTGTTATTTCTCGATTTTACCTTTTCATTCTTCCGGTTTGGTTATTCCTCATTTTTCACTTTTTCATTACTCCAATTTGATTGTTCCGTGTTTCCACTTTGTTAATTATTTGAATCCATTGATTACATTTTTTCTGTGGAAATGTACATGCATTTAGAATGGTTCTCATCTCTTTTCTCTTCTTACGTCTTGTCCCTAACGAAGGCCGCTAAGTCGGAATGTAGGTACGGTAATTTATTAGTCCTTTATTCTAGCAGCACTCCCTTACAGACTTAATGTTCTCGCTTATCTTACCGTATCAGTGTGATCATAAGAAGGTGTTTCCTCCTAATCATTTGCAAGATTCGAACCTTTAGAGCAGTAATGGTGTTTTCGTTAAATGTTAAAAAAAATAATAATAAAATGACGTACACGTTCGCCATCTTGAATAATTAGCAGCCATATACGACAATAACATTGCTAAACAAAGCAGATTACGGTTAATGCAGTAACAGCAAAACTAAAAACATCGTCACTTTAACTAAATGTTACAAATTAAAAATAAATAAATCAAAAAGAAACTACAGTATAAAAAAGTGGTTGTCATAAATGTTGATATACGCTGCAGCTTTAGGCATTTCTTTCTAATATGTTTAATAATTCTAATAATTATTTAGATAAACTTTATGTGGTGATACTTTATTTTTCCTGGTTACTTTAGAGATATTTTTTTAATTGTGTAAAAGTGTATTATTATATTTGAGAGAATAGTTTTATCTTTCATAGAAGCCCTACAAATATCAAAATCGTACATCGCTGACTACTCACTTGGTGGGTGGGGGGGGGGGTGGGGGGGGGATTTGGATATATTTACAGTACAGATTATGTGGTCTATGGGGGCAACAGTTGTATCACATACGTTTGTTGTAGTGGCATAGGAATTACTAAATTGATGTTTAAGACTTTACATTACGCAAATGTACCTTAAAATGAAATATGTCCCAATCAATAATAATAATAGCCCCTTCAGTCATAACTGACTATGGGAATGCGCCCCTGAGGTGGCAGCCCTCAGCTGCTTATTTTCCTGGTGCTCCTTTCGACGTTTTCTCCTCTCCTCTGCTTCTTGTGTGAGCCTCTCTTCGCCCAATCTGAGGTGGTGCCGTAAATAGCATCGCCACTTAGTGCGATCAGCAGCTTCATCCTCCCATGTTGCTGGATCCATGTCCAGTGCCCTCATATCTCTCTTGCACACATCTTTGAACCTCAGCTGTGGTCGCCCAACTGTTCTCTTGCCATCTGCTAATTGTCCGTAGAAGATATCTTTTGGGATGCGACCATCTTCCATGCGGCGAACATGGCCAAGCCAGCTAAGTCTGCGCTGTCTAAGCAGCGTATACATACTTTGAAGGCCAGCACGTGACAACACCTCGACATTTCTCACTTTATCTTTCCACGAGATGCCGAGGATGCGGCGTAGACACCGCAAATGGAAGGTATTGAGCCTTCTTTCTTGCTTAGCATAGGTCGTCCAGGTCTCGCTGCCATATAGGAGTGTGCTGGTGACGCAGGCATTATATACCGCAGCTTTGGTCTTCATTGTGAGTTTAGAGTTTCCCCAAACACGCGATGTGAGGCGGGCAAAGGTAGCTGCAGCTTTGCCAATGCGGCTGTCGATTTCTGTATCCAGTGAGAGTTTGTCATTGATGGTAGACCCTAGGTATGTGAAGTGGTGCACCACTGCCAATTCATAGTTATCGATAGTGATAACTGGTGCAGCACCCACATCCTGACTCAGCACATTCGTTTTCTTTAGACTTATTGTGAGGCCAAAGTCCTTGCATGCTTTAGTGAAGCGATTCATCAAGCTCTGAAGCTCCTGTTGGCTTTGAGTGACGACTGCAGCATCATCAGCGAACAACAAGTCTCTTATAGTGACCGTTCTGATTTTTGTTTTTGCCTTCAGCCTTGAAAGATTAAACAGACGGCCATCTGACCTAGTGTGAAGGCATATTCCTTCAGTTGCATCTCTGAATGCATGTTTCAAGAGTAAGGCAAAGAAGATTCCGAAGAGGGTCGGAGCCAGAACACAGCCTTGTTTAACGCCACTTCGTATATCAAAGGGTTGTGACGTGCTTCCAGCATATTGGACTGTTCCCTTCATGTCGTCATGGAATGACTTTATCATTTCCAGCATTTTAGAAGGGCAGCCTATTTTCAGGAGGATTTTAAAGAGTCCATCCCTACTAACCAGGTCGAATGCTTTTGTGAGGTCTATAAAGGCGATATATAATGGTCTTTTCTGCTCTCTTGATTTTTCCTGAAGCTGGCGGAGAGAGAAGATCATGTCTGTTGTTGATCTGCCAGCTCGGAATCCACACTGTGCCTCTGGATATATGCGCTCAGCTAACTTGTGTAGTCGCATTAAGATGACTTTGGCAAAAACCTTACCAACAATACTAAGAAGAGAGATGCCTCTGTAGTTATTGCAATCACTTCTGTCTCCTTTATTTTTATACAGTGTTACAATCTTGGCATCTCGCATGTCTTGAGGAATAGTTGTCTCTTCCCAGCACTGGCACAGCATCCTATGCAGGGGATATAATAGCGTGCTCTTACAGCATTTGATTAAATCAGGAGGAATCCCATCACTGCCTGGTGCTTTGCCAGAGGCCAAGCTATCAATGGCCTTACTGAGTTCCTCTAATGTTGGTTCGGCATCCAGCTCCTCCATAGTTGGCAGACTATTGACAGCATCAAGGGCTGCAGGCGTAACGGTATTGTCTCTAGCGTAAAGCTCAGAGTAGTGCTCGACCCACCTCTCCATCTGCTTACCCTTATCGGTTAGCTTCTCTCCGCTGATGGTTTTTAGCGGTGCCGTCTTACTTTTATGGGGGCCAAGTGCTTTCTTTATACCGTCATACATTTGTCTAATGTTGCCTGTTTGCGCTGCAATCTGGATGCTCTCACTGAGCTGGAGCCAATAGTCATTTGCACAGCGTCGAGCAGTTTGTTGAACTTTGCTTCTCGTAGCCCTCAGGATCTGTAGGGTTCTGGCACTCGGTGAACGTTTGTATTCATTCATAGCACTGCGCTTAGCTTCAATAACAGGTGCCATCACATCTGATGAAGCGTCAAACCAGTCATTTGACTTTGCTGTTTTCTTACCAAAGGTGGCAAGTGCAGTACTTTGAATGGTATTCCGTAGATGCTCCCAGTTCTCTGTAATAGTATCACCATGCTGAGGGCTACTGAGCACTTTCTTGAAGGTCGCAGTGAATTGAGCGATCATGAAAGGGTCTGACATCTTGCTGGTATCAATGCGTGGTTTCCCTTCATGTCTGACACGATAGAGTTTTCTTGGTTGTGCTCTGATTTTGCAGCAAACCAAGGAGTGATCTGTGTCACAGTCTGCACTATGGTACGAGCGCGTGGAGAGCACAGACCTGAGGAGTGGCCTTCTGACGAGAATTAGGTCAAGTTGGTGCCAGTGCTTGGATCGTGGGTGTCTCCATGACACCTTATGCTGGGGTTTTGTCTGAAAGTAGGTGTTGGTCACGCAGAGGTCATGGTGGACGCACAACTCTAAGAGCCGTTGCCCATTTTCATTGGATATATTTACAGTACAGATTATGTGGTCTATGGGGGCAACAGTTGTATCACATACGTTTGTTGTAGTGGCATAGGAATTACTAAATTGATGTTTAAGACTTTACATTACGCAAATGTACCTTAAAATGAAATATGTCCCAATCAAACACCGTACATTTTCAAAGCGTACTTTTAAGTGTATAATATTAATGAGATTAATTTCGTATTCGGTAAATCCGTGAAGTGTTGGCTATGGTGACTGTTGTTAGCAATAGTATTAGAGATACTGCCTTTTTGTTTTCTGTGTCTTTAAACGTGTGATAGTCTCTGGTAGTAACAACTAAATGCGTTATTTTCTCTACATTTTCTGCCTTCCTACCTTTCACCTCCCCAAGGAGCATAGGCCTTCAACAAACATATCAGTCTTCCTGTCCCGTGCAATCAGGTCAATGTCTTCCCATGTTTTCTCCATCTCCTTCATGTCTGTCTCTAGTTCTCTTCTCCATGTGTTCTTTAGTCTTCCCGAAAGGCTGGGCTGTGGGGTGTCTGGTAGTGCGATGATACTTAAGGTCATCACCGCGAAAGAACGCCATATCACAGAGGTCACATCTGTAGGGTCGTTCCCCTGTGTGATACCGCACGTGTCTGTCTCGGTTTGGCCGAGCTGTGAAACTCTTCTTGCAATGTTCGCACAAGTAGCGCTTGTGGGTCTCAACACTATGGTTTTCTAGCTCAACAAACGACCCAAACTTCTCTCTACAAATCTCACAAAAGTAACCGCTTTCGTTCATGGCGCTGTCTTCAGGTTTGGCTTTCTGAAACCGGCAATCCAGTGGACAACCTGCAACCTCCTCCTGATCCAGCAGCGGCTCGGATTTGACGACAGTCGGAATGTGACATCTCAAAGTTGTTCCCAAGTTCGAGTGCTCACATACGACCTTGTCATTATCTTTCTGAGTCTGACCTGCCATATCTCTTCTTCTATTCTCAGCAGATCCGTCCTCGCAGATTGGCTGCAAAACTGAAGCTAATGCCAAAGATGGTTGTTTTTTCTGACCGATATTTTGCTCTCTGATCATTAACGCCTTCCTCTCCTCACCAGCTGCAAAAGTGGCTTTGATTGGGCCTCTGTGTCCTTCCAGTTTTGGTCCTCTTGCAACCATAAATTTAGCAGCCAGGTCGGCCATTTTCTCCCTGTAATAAGGACTGAAACGCAGAGGTCTGCCATTCGTGTTAATCAAAATGTCGCGCTGCAAAGCTCTGCGCTCAGATATTGCATTGGGTACATCTGAAGTGGTATCTGCCATCTCGGTACGCTGAAGTCGGTTGGGAGTTTCCAGTTTTTGTGAGATATAATTGTCCCTGTTTTTGCTTGGGATCTGGATTGAACTTTCAATGATTTCATGTGAAGAGCGATTCTTGAAAAGCATAAGATTAGGTATGAATTTCTGACCTTTTAAAAGAAAGACTGGCTTATACATGTTCTCATTATGGCTTTCAGTCAGTGACTTCTTTGCATAACATCGCTCAATAACTTCAGCCTCCTGACTCAGATTAATAGGCCCAGAAGAAACTGTGCCATTTCTGGAACAGTTATCTACTGGTTGGCCTGCTGCTCTGAGAGAACTGCTGCAGTTTCCATTCTTCTTCTGACCATCGCTGGAGTCATCTTTGCTGAAAGTCGGACTGGAGGGTTTCTTCATGCTAAGATCCAGTAGCTGCCCATATAGTTCATCTCTTTCGTTTTCCTCTAATGTTGCAGGTAACGGTACCTGTGTTTCAGAATCACTTGATTGTCTTGTGAACTGATCAGTAGATATGGACATCAAAGCTGCATCCGTATTCAAGAAGTGATTTTGCTTGACGATATTTGTCTGCCAGTGGAGAAGATGAGCTTTGTCAGTTTCCATAGGCTCTGAATGTTCTACCTCAGATTTGTCCGGATCTGGTGTCTTATGGGTGTTGACGTGGTCTAGAAGGAGAGCCTTGCACCTGAATTGCTTCTTGCAGACTTTGCATGTATGTGTTTTACTCTGAGCGTGTGAGTACTCATGCCTGACATACTGTTCATAAGATGCAAGGGCCACATCACAGAAGCAGCACACGTACTGTGTGAACGATTCATTCTTTTTGTGTTTTCTCACGTGATTCATGTAGTGGAAAGGGTCAGCAAAGTAGGCATTGCAAGGTTTGCATGAGAAGAGTTTGTGGCTATGAAGAAGGCTGTGTTTCAGAGTCATCAAATTGCTGGTGCCAATAAAAGAGCATGTGCTGCATGAAAACTGCTGAAGTTCTGGGTGGGATCTTTTGTGAGTCGTGAAAGCCTCCTCGTTATCAA
Organism: Oreohelix idahoensis; assembly: GCA_024509875.1. Lineage (NCBI taxonomy): Eukaryota > Metazoa > Mollusca > Gastropoda > Stylommatophora > Oreohelicidae > Oreohelix > Oreohelix idahoensis. The sequence goes on along the minus strand of JAMPIV010011742.1, from coordinate 101,134 downwards.
AGCTCTCGCCACACTGAGGACATACATGCATTAGACGGGATCTGTGTTCTTTTGCCATATGATTCTTAACACAAGCGCGGTCAGTGTAACCTTTCTTACACAGTGGGTGGGGGATCCCTGACGCGATATCCGATGAGATCTCGCTGTTTCCAGGAAGATCCACTTGGGACTCGGTGTCAGTGATGTCCGAGCTGATAGAGGAGTCTGTATCTTCTCTCTCCACAGTCATAACGTCTTGGGCTCCATCTTCAAGCAGAGGCGAACACTTTGGATTTTGTTCATTAAAATCACTGCAGTCTGACATTTTCCCCAAGTCACTACGACCATGGTCTCTGAAGTCCTCGGGTTCGACATTACAAATATGGTCTGCCTCTGTAGTTCTCACGTCCTTCACGGGGTTTTCATCAATCACTAACTGGCCTTCTGGATCTACATCATCATCATCTTGATCCATTTCATCATTGCCTTCTACAGACGAACCACAAGAGTCAAAGTCATGCTGGTTCATGCTAATGTCACTTGCAGGACTCACAGCTGGAATGAAGAGTGTGTTTTTTCCATCAAATCCGTTACAAAAGTAGTCATTGAATTTACTCTGGGATTTCAAGTGGTCGATATTGGTTGCGTGCTTGGAAATGTTGCCTGAGGTGTCCAACTCATCCTTTTCATTGCTGAGATAACCACTCTCCTCATCGCTGTCTCCATTAGTTTGTTTGTCACAAACAATGTTTGAGTGTAGAAGCTGCATCTGTTCTGCATCTCCAGCTTCTGGGTTTGGTGACGATGAGTTGGAATGTGTGCTATGTGTGGGGCTGAGTATGTGACTGTCATGTGTGGGACTGGATATGTTTCTGTCTTGTGAGGGACTGAATATGTGTGTGTCTAGTGTGGGATTGGATATGTGTGTGTCTAGTGTGGGACTGGATATGTGTCTGTCTTGTGTGGGACTTGAAATGTGGCTGTTTTGTGTGGGACTTGAAATGTGGCTGTTTTGTGTGGGACTGGATATTTGGCTTTTAGGTGGCGGACTGGGCATGCAACTGTCACTATGGGGCCCTACAGAAACATGTGGGCTGTTGTCAGTTCCTACAGGACTGTGACAAGGATCTCTGTCAAATTCATAAGACGGAGAACAAGAGTTTACAGGTTTCTCACATGGTGGACATACGCTAAGGATATCTCTATCTTTGATTTTAATATTAAGGTGCGTGTCCAGCGCTTGGTCTATCAATCTACTGGTGTTACAAGGCTTTGGAAAATCTTTGTGTAAATCTACAATCATTGGGGATTCATTGCTGTGCATAGAAATACACAAGGTACCTTCTATTCTTGCGATGACCTTTCCGGTCAGAAGCTTTTCTACTAAAGTGATTACTGACCCCTCCAAAAGATTGGTAATACGTTCCCTAGAAAAGTGTCGATCTGTCAGTATTTTCTGCAGATACAGATCGCTAGCATCTAAAGAGCAGTCATGGCCAGCAACATGTTTGAGCTCTGCATTATCATAGGATTTTGGTTTAATCTCTGCTATAAACTCATCATGCCTTTGCATGGCAGTGTAGCGCTGTGAGAAAGAAGACCTTGGTTTGATTTCGGCTACAAAGTCAGAAGACATCATACCACAATATAATAGGGCTCAAATGATAATTTAAAATGTACAAGATGACAGGAATATCACACCTTAAGAAAATTACAAGTTAAATTATGCAGTTCAAGCAGAAATAAAATATGTAAATGTATACAGTTAACTTCTTTTAAGGCAACAGAAAATGTGCAGTTATACGTACACTATTGTAATATACAAAATGGAGAAACAAATATGAAACTATGCGCAGTTATATTATACAACAAGGAAGAAAATATGTAATTATACAAAAACTAATTCTATAATAACAATGAAAACTTAACTAAAAATCTCCATTATTTAAGATATTTTGTCTTTGATCGGAATTACGGCAACTGTGTAGAGCTTGTCATGTGATGTACATCTTTCCGTTTCAACCTGTGAATGTTGCAGGCTTTTTGTGTGCGCTGGTCTTTCCACTAGTGCTGATCTGTTAAGTACTGCAAAACAGAAACCATGCACAAATCCGTCGTAAATGTTCACTCTTGACTTTCAAAGTATCTTCTTATATTGTGTGTGTAGTGAAGACTGTCGAACGTTAAGTTCTAGCGCTCAAGGCCTAAGCCTAGTGGTAGGAGCTTTGACGATAACTGTCTTTGACGCTCACTGATGATTGCCACCAGACCGATGCTACAAATTAACTTAAAAGTATGGTTTCAATAGAGTTTCACAGTTACTGAAAATCGGTTCAAAAAGTGGTGATCTCTCACTGTATGTTCAACAGAAGGGAGGTTATCAGCCTAGAAAGTTCCCTTACATATAAATCTGTTGTCTGCCCGAATGCTTCAAGGCAACACCTAATGGCAATATATGTCCTCAATGTTTAGGTCAAGTACTGAGGCGTGGAGGAATATACACCATCCTGTTAGATGAATCATTTGTTTATATAGTTTGCCCTTGGTTGGTGAACATGCATCTACAAGTGAACATGCATCGCAATGCGTTTTAGTACGTCACATCAAAAGATGTATTGTTTCTGTGTCCTCGAGTTACTCTGTGTGGTTTAGCTTGTCAGCTATGGTACTGTAATTCTGAGAAGAAACAAGAAACATCGTTACTAAAGCCATGATTAACATTTTGTATTGAAAATATCTGAAGATAAATTTGTATCAGAGATGATGAAAGACTTACTAAAGAGAGTGAAAGATGAGACATTTATGATGGTGGGTATGATAATAATAAATGTTTGTTGTTCTGGATAACGATAATGAAGAAGATGACATCATGATGATCAGTTTCCCAAGGATTCTTCGCGACGCCATAACATCATGGGAGACCATGGGAGATCATGGGAGACCATGGGAGATCATAGGAGACCATGAGATATGTCATGAAATGTTGAGTTCTCATTTTTATTTACACGAAATGCATCACCAATAATATACATAGCATTACAAGACAGCCATAGTTCTGGAAATCTCATAGTAAGAGTGGTTCAGGGCGACAGAAAGGCATGTAGAGAAAAGGACTGGAGACTGACATGAAAGAAATAAAGAAAAAAGCATGAAAAAAAGTTGAAAGGATAGCACAGGACAGGAGACCTAGGCTTGTAGAAGGTCTATGCTTCTTTTGGATCTAAAGGATAATGATTGTGTGAAATAATGATTGTGTGAAATAATACTTGCAGACCTAAGGGTCTTTTATGTTTGGACTTGCGCCCTAATATAACCGACTAGGTTGAACGGGACGCGCCTCGCCAAAACGAGGCAAAACTTTATTTTTTTTAAAAAATTGTGTGAATGAAGTGCTGTGTAAGGAAATGTTGTGTAATGAAGTGCTGTGTAATGAAGTGATGTGTAATGAAGCCACGAAGTTGTGTTAAAACGTACCGCTGTTTAAACAGGTTGAAAACCTCTGATAATCATAATAGTAATGTTAGTGATGATGATTATGGCAATGTTAATGTTGATTGATGACAGTAACAATTAACACGACGATAGGGAATTTGATGGCAAATCAAGAGATGATAACTGTAGTAGTAGCAATACGTATATGGACTGCGTGTTGAGATTGTGTGAACGGTGATGGCTGCTCGGGAGGCAAGGTTTTACCCCCGGATATGTGCCAAACAACGCTAAGGGTACATTCTTATCAAAAGGATATAATATATTATGTTTATGGCGTCCGTGTTATAGGTGTTCATTATGGGGGGTGGAGTGGATGAAAAATTTAGTAAACCCACATTTGACCCTGACCCCCACCTGTCTGTTAGATAGAAACAGGACCTAGAAGAAATAGTATGGGGCTGGGCGGGAGGTGGTATAATACATCAACTTCAGTTTATAAGAATGCACAGCACATTTTTAAATACAAGTTTTGCCTCATTCTGGAGAGGCGCACCGTTTAACCTTGACACAATGTCCGTCAGTTATATTATGCCTGATGTCAGAATATAAAACCTCGAGTCTGGTATGTGTACATGTATGCAGCATGTGGTTCAGCAAATGTGACTTACATAGAGCTGTGTACGAGGCTTACGTGTGGCTGGAAACAAAAATGCATTCTGCAAAAACGAGTATAGGATTACTACAGAAACAACACTGCAAAAGTACACGAAGTGTCTTGCCACAGAATTCATATGAGGTCTTTAGCCCTTGTCAGGGCTTCATCATAAATAGCTGATAGGCACGAGTAGTCCTTTTCACAGCTTAGTAGTTATCAACACTGCACAGGGTTTAAGATTTCTCTGGGTTGTTTTTTTTTAAATTAGGCAGGCAGTTCTCAGTGATGATGTTAGTAAAAAGGAAACTGAGCAACGTAATTAGTACATCCAGCATCATCACCACTTCTGTTGTCTTTCCTTACGGAACATTGAGCCTCTACTAGAACTCATCCCCTTGTAAAGAAGGTTGTATCTCAGCATTCAACCACATATTAATCGCCAATTTCGACACGCTGGAGGCAGCAGTAAGCCTCTTCCTTCTGTGTCTCCTCTACACAGTACATGCAATTAGTACATTCACATAACGTAAATAAGGCGGTAGATGAAATGTTAACTTCTTTCTAATGTTACTTGTTAGCTTAGCGTTACGTTGTATCCTCGGATTAACATTAATATTGCCCGTTCCTAGACAAACAAGGACACAAGTTGTTAACATCTTTCTGTCAAGAGAAACCTCAAAATAATGCAATCTCCCCAGTGTTCTAATCTCGCTAATTTTTAGAAAACTCTGAGGGCAAGGACAGGTGAAAACTATAGTCACGTAAACAGTTTAGCCAACTGTTTAATCACTGTAATGACGTCATGTTCATGACTTTAACTGCGTGAGTCCTGTCGGCCGTCAAAACCGGCCCCTTCTGGTTACGTGCGTGTCGACAAATCGCGGACTGTAAGAGCAGACGTAGAACCGAAACCCATTGACACGTATGACGTCGTGCAAGGTTGAACACACGTGTAATGTTGCGTTTCATTGTGTTGTTCTTTCAGTCAAAGCTCCTACCTCCCAATCTATCCTGCAGGTAAAGCTTTGCTAGACCTTCACGCGTCCTCTTTTTGGGGATGCTTAATTTGCTGTGTATTCTTTCGCGATTCACTCTCTCAGTGAGGCGATGGCGGCGTTTGTATGGACCCTAGTTCGATTCTCCGTAAGCCTATCACTTCTGTTATTTTTCTACTCGTTTTCCACTACACATTACTAAGCAAGTATTTCGGCGTTTACTTGGTCTATACTTATTGAACGTTATATTATTTCACAGGTCCATATACCGTAGTGAGTGTCGTGAGAATGACCTTAGCCAAGGAAGCACTTTTTGGGGTGCTAAATTGGTTGTGCATCCTTTCACAATTTACTTTCACAGCAAGGCGGTGACGCCGTTTGGACGGTCTTCGGTTTGATTCCCGGTAACCCTATCATTTTTATTTCTTTTATGTTGTCTGATACTTTCCTTTCTGACCAACGAGTACCTGTTTAGGAGGTTCTCACAATGGACCTCATGATAGACAGGAGAAGCTGAGAGGTCGTTCTGTGTAGCACGTGACAATTCCTTGAGAGAGCCCAGAACCAGAGCACAGATTTTAGCCCTGTATATTTGGAGAGCCTCCTTGGTTGGCGGGGAATGCGCAGTAAGTCAAGCAATTCTTCCTCCTAGCTTGGGACCAGGTGCGATAATCCTTTAAATTCAAGCCATGTTGGAGAAACTGGAGCTCATGACTTCAACTGGACACGTTTCAGAATGGCAGAAAAGCCTAGAGCTACAATGTAGATAATACCAAGGAATCTTCAATAGAGCGAGAAGCTCAGCAGCCCTAGTTAAACAACAACAATGACCTATAATTACTTATCTGTTCTTTAGTGTTCTCCTCTTGTCTGTCTTACGACTGTCTGCCAGTTACCTCTGTTCGTTTGTTTATTTACTACTAACACACGTCGGGTTTCCTGCATTATTTATGTCTGTCTAACGTCTAATGCCATGTACCTTGGTACATAAAAGTATATACGTTTTAAATCTCCCCTCCTCTCTCCTCATTAGTTAATCTGGAAAGGTCATAGAACAATCTGGGAAAACAGATACAAGGACATATAGCCTTGAAAATTTCCACAACTGGACAGATATTGGTGTTTATTTGTAGACACGGAAAACCGTATTGAGTTTTTTTCATACTTGACCTATTTATACATTCATCATTCTGTTCAGTCACCTATCTATCTATCTATCTATCTATCTATCTATCTATCTATCTATCTATCTATCTATCTATCTATCTATCTATCTATCTATCTATCTATCTATCTATCCTAATATATCCTAATCTATCTATCTATCTATCTATCTATCTATCTATCTATCTATCTATCTATCTATCTATCTATCTATCTATCTATCTACCGACCTACCTATCTAATATATCTATCTATCCATTCTATCTATCTAACTATCCTAATCTATCCTAATCTATCTATCTATCTATTTATCTATCTATCTATCTATCTATCTATCTACTTACCTATCTATCTATCTAAAATATCTCTCTCTCTCTCTCTCTCTCTCTCTCTCTCTCTCTCTCTCTCTCTCTCTCTATCTATATCTACCTACCAACCAACCAAATCTTATCTTATCTAATCTTATCTGTCTAATCTTATCTATCTAAATCTATCTAATCTTATCTATCTAATTATATATATACGAGTATATCTAATTTTATCTATCTACTTTATCTATGTATCTAATTTTATCAATGTATCTAATTTTATCTATCTTATTTTATTTATCTAATTCTATCTATATATCTAATTCTATCTATCTATATGCCTGTTCGGCTGTCTTCATTTTGCAGTACGAAGCTATCAACCAGAGAAGCAATAAATCTTTATTTCGTTGACGTTTTTACGTTCTTGTGGCCAGGCACATATCTTTCAACCCAGACCAAAATAATTCGGTTATATTACATCAAAATATAATATATATTAAATCAAAAATAAATGAACTCTGTCAACTAAAGTGCAGTGTCGATAAATACAAAGAGCTGGAAAAGAACTAGTTTCTATGAGCTATCAAGTTGCAATCCTGCAAAGGGTAAGTCCTCAGAAGAAATACTGGCACTTGCAGCGTTGATAAATGCTAAGCCCTGAAAAGGACTCCCACGTGGTGATTGAAAAATCACTCCATTTTTTTAAGTATTTATGTCTTTACCCTAATTAAACTTACCTCTATGAAATTTTAACTAATCAATATGTTTTGTCACATTAACATAAGACCTCAACATGAGATCCAGCTTGTTTTAAAGCATATATATACAGTGTGTCCGGCTGAATCACTTCCAATAACAAATGTCAATATTTCTTATACTAATAATAGCAGACCGAACGGATTTTGATTTTCTGTTAGGCAAACTATATATTTAGATATGAATTTATAATGTGCATACATCTTTGCTCTCATTTGTAACGTCAATTTTAGTGGGTCTTTTCAGATTTTTAAAAAATTTTATTTGATTTCGTTTCTGCAAATAACAATTACAACTTATTTATCAGATGTCAAACGGTACGTATTGGTTGACCATTTTGACATCTGTTTCATGTAGGCTATATCCAATAGATACAAGTGAGAATTTAAACTTTAAAAAAATAGAGATTGACTCATCACACTGTAGTGTCTTTCAGCCAGGATGATTAAGCCTTAATGAGATGTACCGGTAACAATACTAAAAACCCCCGAGTTTCGCTCGCAAAAATATTTTAATTACCTTCTTTGGGAAAAATTAATCACAAATTATAGCTACGAGACGTCCTAACTGGCACACGGTCTTAGCTGGCACACATATCGGTAAACAGGACGTCTCGATAGCTGTGGCTGGCTAGAGGTACTGGTTTACATCCTGTTTGGGGTGGAGGGATGAGAGTGTAGTGTTTCGTTATCAAGAGGTAGAACCGGATCTGCTATGAGTGCGTGTAGGTAGGAGATAAGAAATTTGAAAGAAGAAAAACAACACACAAATAACAAGATGACATTCAAAGAGTTAATTGGGAATTCTAGATAATTTAAAAGAGGAAAGAATACGAGGAAATTAGAGGGAAACTAGAATAAGATTAATTAAATTAAAACGGTGAGGCAATTGGTTAGAATTCTATTTTTGTTACTGGGGAAATTTGAGCTGCTTGAATTAGCTACTTCTTGTTTCTGGCATATCCTGGTTTTGTTTTTTTTGGTTACGTTAGGTCATTAAACAGTGCGTGCAGTCTGTGACAGGTGGTATAGTTGTCTTCATGAAAATAATGACTGTAATGGTGGTGATGACGTTATGATGGTGGAAATGTTGATGATGATGATGACGCAGAGGTAGAGGAGTGTGGTGGAAATCGTCTAGGAGATAAGTGCGGAGAAGTGAACTTAACATGAATTTTTTAGCATCAACACGTTTCTTTAAAAAAAAAAAAGCAGTTGACCAAGCAAATAACTTCTCAGAGGACATAGTGTTCAGATTTAAACGTGTTTAAATGAAGAACAGTGGGACGTGTGTTTAATGTCATCTATATAAGTCACCCACGTCGTCAAGGTGAGGACTAGAGTTAGGATTAAGATTCCGAAACCTAATCCTAATCAATACTTCATAATAGTGCGTCTCTGAATTCTTGTTTTTAAAGCCGTATCGAGCACACATCCCAAAGCTCTTCGTTTCTACCATTTAAAAGTTAATTAGTTAGGCCTAGTTAATTTTTTTTTTGGTTTTTTTTTTTAACGAATAAAAAAAAATATGACTGATGCGTTTGTCTTCACGTCATTAACACGACTGTAATTAAAAGTAAACCCAGAGTATTAGGCAACCACTTTTATTTGTATAATTAAATGCACTAAATATATTTTGAGAAGTGTTTAAAAACCTAATATAAAACTCACTTGAAAGTTTGCCACTATTAAAGCTATTTTGAAAACAATAGCTCCCTTATTTAGTTGTAAAACTTAATACATTTATTTTGTGTCACATTACCATTTATTAATCACAAGCTCGCCCCTTAAAACACAAAATACACTCTGTTGTCGCAATTCATTTTTTCCCCTTACCATTAAATCTTTTGCGCCAATATAATTACTTCTACTTTAATTTACATTGTTTTCATTATTTAAAAAAAAATCGGTCCGGCCAATGCCAATCAAAACTTGAAGTATTAAAATGAACCAAGAACGGGAGCTGCATGCAAAGTTTCAGCTGTCTAGGATGAGTAGAACGTTGTGATTGTGAGTGTCAAAGATTTGAAACATCCAAACAACGGGCATTTGAAGTTAACAAAAAGTGTTTTAAAAACACACAGCTTACCTGATACGTGTCCAATGTTCAGTGTCAAACATGCTGAGACATCTCTTCAGTTAATGTTACTGCCGCACTGCCCTGTATACCACCATCCTAAAGGTAATATCTAGTTAAAACAACCGGCTATTCATGGCCTGGAAGTAAACGAAATGTATACTAGATTGGAAAAACGCCTGCCCGCTGTCGTATCCAAGTGCTCAACTGGCAAATCAAAAGTCTAAACGACGCTTTTCATAAACACCAAACAACACGTGACGTCGATGATCTCGTGACCTGCGTATTTCCCAGTGAAGCTTCCAGGCTTAGTGACATCACCCTCCCGCCAGTGGCAACTGGTGACAAAAGTCGATATGTTTTCCGACACACTTTCGCATCTGCGCATGTCTGGAAACAAGTGTGACCTAAAAATAGACATGCCGAAATTCCCGACCTGCTGGATTGGTCGTACATTACAAATACAACGAAGTATTTCGGTTCTCTTTATTTCTAGGATGAGCTGGAAAATCTGCTTTACATCAGACAGGTTTACGAGATATCATTCTGTCGTAGGCTTCACATATTTAGTTAAGACTGTCTTTTTTTTAATCAATCAATATGTTGCGCTGTGTCATACTGAACCACACAGCTGCACCGCAATAGATACGCCTTACATTTCAGCTAATATGAATTTTATTGTCTTTAGCTCGGGTTCGCAAACATTTTGGGTCCCCGAAAACCTTTACGTTTAGTAAACCCTCTGATTGTCTGCTACACCACTGTGCACATGTGGATTAAACGAACAGACTGCTGATCATGTTCTACAGGATTGTCCTCTGTACGACCAGTTAAGAAAGATATACTGACCCAATGACTCAACACTAAACTCAAAGCTGTATGGAGCTAAATAGGAACTCCAGACAACGGTCGAGTTCATCATGAGAACTCATCTGACGGTATAAACATCAAACAACGGTCGAGTTCATCATGAGAACTCATCTGACGGTGTAAACATCAGACAACGGTCGAGTTCATCATGAGAACTCATCTGACGGTGTAAACATCAGACAACGGTCGAGTTCATCATGAGAACTCATCTGACGGTGTAAACATCAGACAACGGTCGAGTTCATCATGAGAACTCATCTGACGGTGTAAACATCAGACAACGGTCGAGTTCATCATGAGAACTCATCTGACGGTGTAAACATCAGACAACGGTCGAGTTCATCACGAGAACTCATCTGACGGTGTAAACATCAAAGACGCGATCGCAAGAAGAAGAAGTAAACCTTCTCACTCTCCCTTTGGTTTTGTTTGGTTTGGTTTTAAAGACCATCTTCATTGCATACAGATAACTCCATCAGTACTCCGGTCTCCTCCCTTAGATCACACAAAGAGGGTCTCAGTACAGTGAACAAACCCCGTAGCACCGGCGAGGATCCCAATGTACGTGAACAAGAATTACACATTCTAGGTTTTGTTGTGGCAAGAAGGTTCCAAATATTTAAATGTTGAAGGGCAGCTGACGTATGAACTAATCTTAACGATCTTCAACTGCCGATGGATTTTTAATGTGCGCAACTTTCACACAGAACCTGTTTTTTTTTCCACCTTATCCGAGAAGGCTAGCCATTCCATCTTACTTCCCAGGAGATCAGGGGGAAATATGACATTATCAGCAACCACTGGTTGTGAAAATACTCCATTCACAATATGAGAGGAAATAAACTCAGAGTTTACCAAGCATATGCACATACGAAGAAACAAATAGATTAATTACTGTGGTAAAGTGGGATGATATAAATATTTATAGGGACTTAGTGTACTGACTGAGATCAGCTGTGAAGGTATCTGTATCTAATATGTGTAGTGTTTTACAGATAACCTTACTTACTGCCACATATTTATATCTCAGTCAGAATTATTCTGGAATATTGTGTTGGCAACGTTATATGTCTAGGGTTATGCAAATGATGAAGTGTAAGTGATAAGGGTGGATTTAAGCTGAAATGATAATGGTGCGCCAGAAAAATGCCAGGTACGTTAGCTCCGTTATAAGATTGACGACCACTTGCCACCCCTATCGACACCTGGTATTAAAGTGCAAGATGTAGGTGTCTTCTCTGATTTAGAATGTTGCTGTGTGTGTTGCAGTAGAACAGTTCACAGGGTACACCACAGGCAACATGACGTGTAGAGTCATAGAAATGGTAACTTCGCTTTAGTTTTATACCATTTATTGCACGCCACAAAACAGTCATGATATTTATGTCATCACCAGCATAGTATAACGAATGCAGCATTCAAAATCATATTAACTGATAGTCATGTAGGATTCAATACTCAATAGTTGTATTGTAAACAGATATCATAAAGTTCTGGTTCGTGAAGCTGTATAAATAATATATATAACTTCTGCAACAGTGTCAGCTGCAGATCTTCAATGTTCATAGACAATAATAAATGCTCCCTTTCTGATGCTAGCAGATCAGATGTATACAATAAGTCCGTTTACTGTCTGCACGTGAATAGCATACTGGGCATACAGGTCAAACCGACTTTTATAACGTTTCTAAGTCTAACCATCTGACTTGGACGTGATCTCTGATATAACGAATCCTGGAACACAGACAATAGTCTTGTTGGTCTAGAGCGACCCATATATATATATATAACTAGTTCAGGTATAAAGATACCGGTGGCGAAAAACCTAGTCAAAGTACCTCTCCATTTTGAATCACACAGGCGAGCAAGGAGCGACAAAATGACGAACTTCTAGATGATAGCAAAAAGTTCGCTACAAGAGGAATTACCTTTCTTCGGAAATCAACCACGAACATATGCCTCCAGGCAGGCTTGAATAATACTGGGAAATAGTCTAGTTAGCTAACTAACCCACAAAGACAACGTATTTCCCTCAGAAAATCACAAGACGCAGGTTGCGTCCGCTCGCTACTCAGACCATTTCTAAACTGCCCAGCTGGGCGGAACACACAGAACGAACTCCCAGTTTTTGACATGCGCAGAACTCATCTACGTGAGTATCAATTCACACAAAGCGGTTCTAAGAACATTCGAGATAAAAGTCTTACACAGTCGCGCCTTTTATGGTCATGAACAGAAGCGTTAAGACAGGTTTCAGACATCTACAACAGTTGACTGATACAACCAAATAAGGAGATATGGTCACGCTTCGTTCAAGAAATTATAGACCGAACGTGTCTCTATACAAGAGAAGGCAAACTCCTAAAAAATTGTAGTCTCAATAACTCGGGTTATGTCCCTTTGACTGTAAAAAACATAATACACATTTCAGTCAAAAAAAATAATCATACATACGAAAAATGATCATACAAAGACTTTGGAAAAAGTAATTATTTGTGCGTAACATTACCGCACCCTCCCGGGAAAAAAAAAATGAAACTTTTTTTTTTTTTTAAATCCTGGAGTCGGAAAAATCTAGGCTCCTAACGCACGTATGATGCGCGGATATATACCTAACAAACTAGCTCAACACATGGAGCGAAACTGAGATCATATCCCAGGTCCTTAGAGAAAAAATTTATCTAAGTATTCGCGTATATATTCCAGGAAGGTGCCACCAACACAAGCCACAATGATGGCAACATCATAATAAAAGTCAAATTACTCTCATACCAATATATGATGAAATAAATATATTATTATGATATCATATAATGTGTTGTGCAAACAGCGGTGTAATATATTAATATACCGCACTATTTTATTACATTATATAATGCATCAGTAATTAATAAGTAATACAATGTTGTTCTTTGTTGACATAAACAAGCAATAGAAGATGTGGACATCATCCGCTCCCAATCTAGGACAGGACTTGATATCCTCAAAGTTCCACAATGGACATAATCTCGCAGACTTCAATGATGTGCTGCGAAAATATCAATAACACAAATCTTAAAGACAACTGGTAAATCTCTTAATACAATTATGCAAATATATTATTTAAATGTGGCCGAGTGATCTTTTGGCCCGTATATCACTAACTAAGCCTTCTTAGATAATTACATGGTACAATGTTATAAATTTCCCTCAAAAAAAAAAAAAAAAAAAAAAAGTGAGAAAAAATCTACTAACATGTCATTATAATATTGGACTGTATATCAGGAAATATATATATATGACAGAAGAATCATGTGGAATCGTGTGGGCATCTGGACAGAATGTCTGCCATTACATTGTCCGAACCACGGATAGCTCGAACCGAGAAATGAAATGGTTGAAGAGCTATGGCATAACGAGTGGACCTCGAGCTCTTCAAGTTTTTGCTCTGAATAGCAGTAAGCGCTTTCTGGTCGGTTTCCACAATGAAATGTGCGCCTAGAAGAAATCTTTGTAACTTCAGAATAGACCATACCATAGCCAATAACTCACGGTCTAAAACCGAGTAATTCTTTTCTGCAGCATTTAATTTCCTAGAGATATACATCACCGGATGCAGGTATCAGAATACTCCTGCATTAGTGCTGCCCCAATCCCAGTTGACGAGGCGTCACTTCGAAGAACAAAAGTCTTCTCAATAGTAGGTAACCTAAGAATAGGTGGAGATGAAAATAGGGCTTTAACCTGGTCCAATGAGGATTGACATTCTTTAGACCAGCGGATCAGATTAGGCGACCCTTTCTTCAATAAAGTAGAAAGCGGTGCCATAATGGAGGACAGATTCGGAATGAATCGTCCGTAGAATTGGATCAAACCTAATAGACTCCTTACTTGTTTCTTCGTCTTAGGGACCGAAATGTTAAGTATTTTTGAAACATTGTGGTCCTCTGTCTTTAAAAGACCACGACCAACACGATGACCTAGGACAGAAATCTCACTAAATCCTATAAAGGCTTTAGAGGGTTTTGCAGTCAAGTTATACTCGCGAAGAGTAGACAGTAATTCGTATAAACCCAAATAGTGATCTTCCCAGGAATCACTGAATAGACAGATATCATCTAGGTATGCTATGACATCTGTACGATATGCGAGAATTCGCCGCATCATGCGTACGAATGTAGCAGGGGCGTTCATAAGACCGAAAGGCATGAAATTCCATTGGAATAAACCCCTAGGTGTAGAAAAAGCTGTAAAAGGTTTGGCACGTTCAGTTAGCGGGACTTGCCAATAACCTTTAGACAAATCTAGTTTGGTAAAGAATCTAGAATTAGAAAGTTTATTGAGTAGCTCTTCTAATGAAGGCATAGGTTCAGCGTCGAACTTCGTAACTTGGTTCAATTTGCGATAATCTACGCAAATGCGAATGTTATTATCCTTCTTTCGAACAATAACCATAGACGAAGAGTATGCTGAAGTGGATGGTTCAATGATTTCCAAACGTATCATTTCATCCAATTCTTTTTCGACTTGAGACTGGAAATGGATAGGTATTGGATAGGGTCTGACTCTGATAGGATTATGATCAGTTAGCACAATGTCATGTTCAATGACATGTGTGTGTCCCGGGATGTCTGTAAGAACATCCTGAAATGTTTGCAACATCGAAGAAACTTGTCGATGTTCCTCCGCGGAAAGATTTGGAGAAACGGTCACGTTTTTCCAAGATTCCGTAGAATAAAGTGGGACCATAGAAAGAGGAAGATTGACATCAGAAAAAGTAGTTTCCTCATCCTGTATAACTGACAGAGATGAGTACTGACCATGAGGTGCTTGAGAATTGTCCGTTGCCTGGAAAATAGGCTGCAAATAGTCAGGTCTTTCATAAAATTCCGTGAGCATATTTATGTGGAAAGTTTTATGCTTTCCATCAATATCGACAACATAGTCGACATCAGAAATTTTGGAGACTATTGCATATGGACCTTTCCATGCAATTAGAAGTCTGTTCTCCCTTGAAGGAAGTAGAACGAGAGCTTTGTCACCTGGACAAAGTTGTCGTAGACATCTATTCTTATTTGCAAACTGCCTTGCCTTTTCTTTAGCAAATTCGGAAGACGAAGTTGCTAGTTTGCATGCCTCGATGATCTTTTGCCTAAGAGCAATGACGTACTCATAAGAAGATTGAGTTTCATCGCTAATATTATCGGCAGTGATTAGATCGTGAAGTAAAGACATAGGGCCGCGCGGTTGCGCGCCAAAGACAAGTTCAAAAGGGGAAAACCCTGTATGTTCATTGGGGACCTCTCTATACGCAAAGAGAGCCGCGGGTAAGACCCTGTCCCAATCCTGAGGATGATCCTCAGTTATTTTACCAAGTAAAGTTTTCAGAGTCCTATTTAAACGTTCGACCAACCCATTAGACATTGGGTGATAGATACTGCTGAGAGACCTTTTAATGTGTAGCATAGACATTACCTGTGACATAGTGTCTGATATAAGTTGAGTGCCATGGTCTGACAATATTTCTCCGGGAAAACCCAAGCGAGAAAATATCAGCCAAAGAGCGTCTGCGATATCAGCAGTTGAGATGCTCTTGAGAGGTATTGCCTCTGGCCAACGTGTGCACATATCGACACATGTAAGGATAAATTGATGTCCTCTAGCCGACTTAATTCTAAAAGGACCGATAATATCTATTGCCATTTTTTGAAAAGGGCGAATAGGAATGTCAGCAGCCTGGATAGGCGCAGCATGTCGTGGTCCTTTAGATTTGACCTCCTGACATACTTTGCAAGAGCGACAGTACATTCGTATGTCCTTGCTCACAAATGGCCAAAAGAAAGCCGCAAGAACCCTCGACTTTGTACGGGAAAAAAACCCATATGTCCAGCACATTGCGAGTCATGAGCATGTTGCAATATTTGCAATCTCATGCTCTTAGGCACAAGAATTTGTGAATGAGTGGACGTAGTCGAGTCTTGTACTATACGTACAAGTACGCCGTTCTTCATAGAAATCCAAGACTTTCTATTAGTATTTTGATTAGGATCACCTTTTTTTGCTAGAATGAAGAATTTTTGTAAAGAAGGATCTTCTTCTTGCAATTTGATAAATGAGTCACGTGTAATAGTCAAGTGACTATCTTGGTCATTTACTTCATCATTATTAGTTAATGAAGTTTGAGGTGGATCCAGAGCATGTGCTCTTGTGACCACCGCATTGGTAGCTTCAATGTTTTGCTCTTCCCAAACAGCGATCTGCTGTGGGGTACATTCCCTAACTCCGTGAATACGACCAATAATAAGGTCCGCAATAGGGTTTGGAAGTAGACACGCGTGGACCTCTCCCGTGAAGAAAGGAGTAGCAATATGTATTATAGCAGTAGGATACTTTTCCAACGTGCCACCAAATGTGACACATTTGATGACCTTTCCTGTAGCACAGGATGGATCTACAAGAGATTGCCTAACGCCGACAGTAGTACATCCAGAATCAAACAACACCGAGACTGGATTACTATTTACAAGCCCCTTATGTAATATAAGAGAACCTCTCCCATCATGAGCAACATTAGCAGGAAGAGCGGGCAAAGGATGACCACAGCTTAGAGTACTAACGGTCTTCGGATCAAATAAAGTACTGCATTGGATACATTTATTTGCCCTACCAAAATCAAAAGATGAGCATCCGATAGCATTATGGTCTTTATCATTATTAATCTGTTTATCTGCTCCCTGAGATTCTTGTTGAACAGAGTTTGTCTGTTGATATCTTTTTCTCTTATGTTGCGATCTACCGCGACCATTATTGCCTCTGCAATTATCATTAAAGTCCCTACTGTAATTTTTATCCTGGTTTGAGTTCCAGTTTCCATAACTGTCATTACCATCTCTATGCTGTTGAGAACCTCTATTATCTTGGTATTGAGGTCTCTGCAAAAAATATTTCCCTCTATGCCGATTACCTTTGTGGAAATTTCTAAAGTTAACCGGAGTAGAATAACGTGTAGTATTAGGATGTCTCCAGTTCTGGGAAGAAGAATCACCCTGGAATTGATTACTATGGTTCTGGGCATAATTACGGTTACTCTTTTTATTGAAATTTTGCTGGCTACCCTGAAATTTACGCATAAAATTTGGGCCATAAGGTGCTGCCGAAGCAACTGGCAGACCTTCTTTTACTTTAGAGTTGCTAATGGTTATGTGAGGATGCGCAGTAACATACTGGCTACAGTATTCTTCCATTTCTTTTATGTTTTTAGGCTTACGCTCATGAAGAAAAGAAAGAAAAGCGTCATTAACAGAAGACATAACCTTGTCTCTAAGTAGTAAGTCCATGAGAGCTTCAAATGTACTTTCTGTCTTAGACAACTCAACCCATCGTAAAAAAGTAAGACGTATGCTTGAGATGAATTCAGAGAATTCAACTCCAGTTTCTGGTAACATGTTTTTAAATTTAAGACGATATCCGTCCTCGTTAAGTTGGTACTTCTTTAACAATGCTGCTCTGACAACCTCATAGTTGTTTTTGTCAGGCACATCTACCATACTCAACAAAGTCAAAGCATCACCTCTAAGTATCTTGGACAGATGATAAACATATAATGTTTTATCTATATTATGCACATTACATGCACTTTCAAATCTATCTAGATAAAATGTTATATCATCGATTGAGGGATTAAATGCTGGTAGATTAAGCTTGAAATCCTTAGCATTAGTTTTATCTGACACCTTATTTGCATCATTAGCATTACCAGCGTTCAATAACTTTAACTTCTCTAACTCTAAAGCTATGAGTTTTTCTTCATGCTCCATTTTTGCTTTTCTCTCATCAGACTCTCTTTGTAACCTTCTTTCTTCAGCCTCAGCCTGTGCCTGCAATTTTCTTTCTTCAACCTGAGCTTGTTTTTCTAATCTTTTATTTTCAGCCTCTATTTCAAGTCTCTTATTTTCAGCCTCTATTTCAAGTCTCTTATTTTCAGCCTCTTTTTCAAGTCTCTTATTTTCAGCCTCTTTTTCAAGTCTCTTATTTTCAGCTTCTTTTTCAAGTCTCTTATTTTCAGCCTCTTTTTCAAGTCTCTTATCCTGAGATTCTGCTTCTCTTTTTTGTTTTTCCATTTCCATTTGTAATCTTTTCTCATCCACCTGCATCTGCAGTTTCTTTTGTTCTATCTCAGCATCTATTCTCTTTTGTTCAGTTTGTTCTTTCATTTTCTTTTCTTCCGACTTCAATGCCTTGGCATATTGAACAGTCGCAAATTCTTCTAATTTATCACCTGTCTTCCCAAGGGCTTTACCCTGCTCAATAAAGTACTCAAATGTAGACATGATGTCTAAAATGTGAGTACAGAACCTGAAATAATTAATTATCTTATTTCAATCTTAATAGCAACAAGACTTAATAAAGTGCTTGTATAATCACTATGTTTACTCCAATCTCTGTGGGAAACAAGACTTGACACCAACTTGTATTATCAAATGTATAATAATATCACAAGTCACCTCTTAATTATCAGTGCACTACACAAATCAGTGCATAACCATCAGTTATTTATCATAACTGCACTACAATAGTGCATAAGCAAAAAACCACCAGTTAGTTATGATAAGTGCACTATAGACCAATAGTGCATGAGCATATATGTAACAATAGTGAAAGCTAACCATGCAAGAACTATGCAAACAATAACAAGACAATGTAAACAATAACAAAGGTCACCAACAATGTAAACAATAACAAAGATCAAAGTCAATGTAAACAACAACAAAGATCAGAGTCAATGTAAACAACAACAAAGATCAAAGTCAATGTAAACAATAACAAAGATCAAACACTACGAAAACATTCGCATAAGTCAAATAAATAAACAGCGAAACTAAAAAGAAATATCACAAAGAATGTGATGACAAAATGCGAAGATATGACCAACAAATGACGCTACAGTGTATACACAAAAAAATTACGTAAAGAACTGAATAATAGAAAAGAGGAGACCTACAAATACAAACAATTGAAATCAAAACTAAAAAATAGAAAGAAAGAGAGAAAAAAAAATATACAAAAAACGAAAATAAAGCACAACTCGTCACAACTAAACAGATATAGCAACGATTGTCGCTAGCAAATTTCACAGTAGGAAATTCGCACAGTCCCTAACGAAAACGCTAACAGTAGAACCTCTGTGACGTGGTATCTTCTACTGAAAGACACCGCCCAACCGAGAAAACCCGCTGAAATATAAACATATAAATATACAAATATAAATAACATATAACATGTAACAAATAGCAAAAAGTGTGAAAGAATTTAGAAGGCTCAGCTAGAACATAAGGGCACAGTTCACAAACAAAACAGGCCACTTAACTTCTATGTATCCACAACGTCAGCACAGTTCAGAACAGGATGTGATCAGCATTCTTAGGACAATGATCCAACGTTGATCCATATCTGCTCTCGTAAACTGCCATGACGAAGGAAATGAGCTTCTAACAGGAAACAGCTTCTGAACTTGACCTTCTGAATTCTACAAATTGACTTGAGCACTTGACCTTCTGAATCTTATAAATTGCTCAAACCGGCACTTGACCTTCTGAACCCGCAACAGTACCTCTGAGACCGGAACAGTTGTTACGGCACTTGTCCTTCTTAACAGATCAGGAAAACTGCCAACTTGACGAGCAACGCCGGGTATTTTGAAACATTTTCCAACTTTCAGCAACGCCGGGTACTTTCAAAATCTTTCATCAAACATTGAGGTGATGAGTTGAAACTGTAATGTTGAAAGCTTGATGATGATGTCTGGGTTTGTTGACCCCCTTGATAGCTGGTATCAGAGTAAACCAACATATGGCCACCAAAAATGATAAGGGTGGATTTAAGCTGAAATGATAATGGTGCGCCAGAAAAATGCCAGGTACGTTAGCTCCGTTATAAGATTGACGACCACTTGCCACCCCTATCGACACCTGGTATTAAAGTGCAAGATGTAGGTGTCTTCTCTGATTTAGAATGTTGCTGTGTGTGTTGCAGTAGAACAGTTCACAGGGTACACCACAGGCAACATGACGTGTAGAGTCATAGAAATGGTAACTTCGCTTTAGTTTTATACCATTTATTGCACGCCACAAAACAGTCATGATATTTATGTCATCACCAGCATAGTATAACGAATGCAGCATTCAAAATCATATTAACTGATAGTCATGTAGGATTCAATACTCAATAGTTGTATTGTAAACAGATATCATAAAGTTCTGGTTCGTGAAGCTGTATAAATAATATATATAACTTCTGCAACAGTGTCAGCTGCAGATCTTCAATGTTCATAGACAATAATAAATGCTCCCTTTCTGATGCTAGCAGATCAGATGTATACAATAAGTCCGTTTACTGTCTGCACGTGAATAGCATACTGGGCATACAGGTCAAACCGACTTTTATAACGTTTCTAAGTCTAACCATCTGACTTGGACGTGATCTCTGATATAACGAATCCTGGAACACAGACAATAGTCTTGTTGGTCTAGAGCGACCCATATATATATATAACTAGTTCAGGTATAAAGATACCGGTGGCGAAAAACCTAGTCAAAGTACCTCTCCATTTTGAATCACACAGGCGAGCAAGGAGCGACAAAATGACGAACTTCTAGATGATAGCAAAAAGTTCGCTACAAGAGGAATTACCTTTCTTCGGAAATCAACCACGAACATATGCCTCCAGGCAGGCTTGAATAATACTGGGAAATAGTCTAGTTAGCTAACTAACCCACAAAGACAACGTATTTCCCTCAGAAAATCACAAGACGCAGGTTGCGTCCGCTCGCTACTCAGACCATTTCTAAACTGCCCAGCTGGGCGGAACACACAGAACGAACTCCCAGTTTTTGACATGCGCAGAACTCATCTACGTGAGTATCAATTCACACAAAGCGGTTCTAAGAACATTCGAGATAAAAGTCTTACACAGTCGCGCCTTTTATGGTCATGAACAGAAGCGTTAAGACAGGTTTCAGACATCTACAACAGTTGACTGATACAACCAAATAAGGAGATATGGTCACGCTTCGTTCAAGAAATTATAGACCGAACGTGTCTCTATACAAGAGAAGGCAAACTCCTAAAAAATTGTAGTCTCAATAACTCGGGTTATGTCCCTTTGACTGTAAAAAACATAATACACATTTCAGTCAAAAAAATGATCATACATACGAAAAATGATCATACAAAGACTTTGGAAAAAGTAATTATTTGTGCGTAACAGTAAGTCACCACAACAACAAACAGATAAACAATTTAATTATTCCACCATACTTGACAATACTGTGACACTCACAAACAGTCAACACTCTAGAAGACTATCTGAAAAGATTCAATGATAAATTTCAGATATATACAGATGTATTGATTTTTTCTACAATAGTGATCCTGATTCCACTACACAGTGAACCAGGCAATATTATAACATGTAATTACAAATATTATGTACACAGATATAACTGTGGTCTTTGCATTGACATACAATATTAGTAATCTATGTGTGTGAGTTGTGATGTGGTAATATGAGGTAATACTGGTTTTGTTCTTCAAGATAGATTATTATTAGACATCATGACTGCATGTGCTTGTGTATGTTTGGAACTAGTATTGGAGATGGTCTCAGTTCCGAACATTAAAACAATTAATTGCCCCTCTTTAATTAAGTTAGTGTCATTTACGAGGGGTACATAGTGTTGAGCTCTTTTGGCCACAGTGGGCTTAACTTTCGTGATGGCGGCAGGCAAGGACTCCTCTGCTCGACTATTCACTGTTTCTGAAGACACCTCACTGGTTACTATAGGGACCCAAGAGTATGCTGTCAGCCTCTGGATTCAGCAAACGCTCAGACCAGGTGCGGCTTCAATAACTAGGACCACAGTCCCTGAAACAAGAAGGATGTACCTCCTACTTCAGAACTAATTGATACTATCTGGCTAGACTGAGCACAATACATCACAAACACAGAGTTCAGAGCTTTAGTTTAACTGCTATCTTCTTCTGAAGCAGTTTACTCCAGTATTAACCTCCCTAATGGTTACTACGCCTCTGCACTTTCAGCTATAAGTCCTTCCATATCATAAGGTAGGTGTCAATGTACTATGTGGTAATTCCATGTAGTTTGACTTTTCTCCGACACCTTCTGTTCAGGTTGGAGCAATATATATATAGATATAGGCCTTGTCTCATGTTCGCTACTAAACTGCACATATATACAGACATAAATTATCAATGTACATTCAATTTTCATTAACAAGAGATCAAATATTTCAACCTACCAAAATTCAAGGAAATAAACACAGATACGTTGACTAGCAATGAATGTAGGCACAAATACTGGCACAAATTCCCATCTGCTTATGTTCCAGGCTTTTATTTAGCAAAAATATGAGCTGGCTTCAACGCACTGTTGCTTTATCAAGCTTATTTGAACTAGTGGTCTCGAACTAACGCTATCAATTAACTATATTAACAGACCTAACCAATCAGGCCATTTCTACCCCATCGTTTGAAAAAAAGTACTCTTACTTCCGTCTCCCTTGACAACAAAAGATAGCATTTATAGTCCGACTAATCGTGTTTAGCCTTACATATCATTCCATCCAATCAATTCAAATGTAACTTGAGGCCTATTTCCGTACAATGGTGGTTTAAAATTCTGCCACTGAGCGACTCCGAGTTTTTAGGTTGTCTGACACCCTCATTATTTTCTTTTGCCTATAATTTATTAATTCCTGGACTATTTGCGTAACACTTAACATATTCTGTGTCAGCAAGCCCTAAGGAATCCAAATATCTCAATCTAAGGGAGCTAGGTGGCTGCGTTCAAAATGTGCATTTTCTACCACCTCCTGTTCACTTCAATCCCCATGTGGTGTCTGGGTACTGTCATGTTTTCAAACGTAAATCCATCTAATGTCATCTTTCCTAATAAGCGTTTTCCAGGTTTTTTAAAACCTAACTCTGGGAAGGGTAGTGTTTTTATCACTGTCCGTCTCAAAAAAAGTTAGTGCATGTGGCCTTACACGCGTGATAGTAGTAATTGTATATCGCGTTACGCTTGTTGGGGGTGGCATTAATAGCGAGACGCGTGTTTAGTGTTGCATGCGTTCCTGATTTTCAGCCCTCCCTTCTTTCCATCCTACATCCATCTGTCCATTCGTAGTGTAATTAATTTAGGTCATACGCAGTGTGCCTCTCAATGTTTTTTCTTAGAAATGCAATACCCGTTTTAATGTGTTGTGGAAACGCTTGTATTATGCAGTGGCTTATATTTAACGTGGAAACGTTACAATTTGCAGACGAAGCATAAAACAAAGGGGATTTCGAGTACTGTCATTGTGACAGCACTGTTCTTTACCATTCTTCTTCCTTTTATAGAATTTATTTGTTAGGCTTTACATTTACTTTTTAATTTATATATGTGGATTAGAATTTCTCACGACAATTACTTTTTTCATAACGAAAACCGTATTTGTTATATAACAACATTTTTTTACTATCACTAAAGTTGTTAAATGTGTATCATAACACAATCAAATAAATTAGTATGACCCTTGATTCTGCTTCTTGTCAAACAACAGTTTTATTCGGAATCAATTTGAGGAAGTGACTGAATGCGTGGAATGAAACATGTTTGTATCAAATGTGTAGGCAACAAGTAATTTGTAATTAATTTAATCAGATCGATCATAAACGAGTTGTGGGATCTATACACCATATGACAAGTTTTTATTATTGTTTTATGTTAATTTAAATGACTATGGACAATTAATATGTCACAACTTAACATTTGGTCATGGGAGCCGCGCTGGTGTAATGGCTACGGCGTTGTACTGGTGTGAACGGATTGATGACGTCATTATATAAAAGATACCCTCAATTCTATCTAACATAAGAGACAACAGAGACTGATGACGTAATTCATAATTAACCTATAAAACAAAAGAAACTTAACATAGACACAAAAGACAGTTATAGGAAATGACGACAAGATGACGGTAACGTTACTAGTGCAGTAACGATGACATATACATAAATGGTGCACAAATAATTGTAACCAGTGGTTTTAGCCAATAGATTCATTGGGATAAAAGACATCCGTTATGAAGACTAATGTTTAGCAGTCTTTAGCTACTGACCTTGCAACGAGATGGTCGTGATATTGAGACAGACCGATGTTGAAGTAGACTCAGATAGACTCACGCTATTTTATCCCCTGACATTGGACAGTGTATTTCTTGCTTTGACGCAGAAATGGTATGAATTCGCTCGATGTGATATATTATGAATTCGCTCGATTTGATATATTATGAATTCGCTCGATTTGATATATGTCAATGACAAACAGCCATTTGTGTTTAAGATCGAACATTGTTAGAATAGTTTTTGGAACATATTTATTTTGGAGATTAGCTCCCTAATTGTCTTCCACTCTCCCATCGTTCAAAATACACCAGCTTCTTAGTTGGTTTTGACGATGACATTCTGCATTACACAACAGCTACATACGAAACTGGAATAATACCAAATACTCTTTGGTACCAGTTTCCAACGTAATATAATAGAGTAGGACATTGTAATCTGCAACCGACACTATAATTATATGATCAAATCGTCTGTGAAAATTGGAAGACTTGTAAAATAATGTTATTGTTGGAACTTCTATCATGGATTAGTTCTGCATTCAGTTTGGATGATCTCTGATGAAAGAGTACTACATTATATGTCACACAAAGTCCAAGGAAACCGAATCAAATAAAAACCTGGGTCCCGTAAAATATCGAAGAGAATTTCTACCTCTGGTGAACCAAACCAGTACTCTCGTTTTATGACTCTTCAGAAACACTTATTAGAAGGAAAAAAGAGAAAAGATAAAAATATAAAATAAACTTTACCCAGTATGTAAAACGGGTACATACTTAGAGGGCAAGATTGGGGCGCCCTGTCACATAGGAGGGGTAAATTGGAGCCGCGACAACCAGGATTCGGTGGACTGCTAGAAAATGACGCAACCGAACCCACACGTGGATAATTACATGGATGTTTTGCAAATGCAGCATAACCAACAACAGGCATTAATGATGCAGAACCTACAGCAAAATCAACCAGAAATGAATGCACATCAAATACCACTTCCAGTGGATCCAAATGAAACAAACCTAATGGCATTACGAAACATGACTGACACTCTTCAACGTGTTGACCAACATGCGAAATTTAACAATATAAAAAACTTTATCACACCGTTCAATGGGGATTCGAAAAGATTTCGACAATGGATGGTTGACGTGGATAAATTCGCCTACTTGATAGATTCAACTACAGACATTGACAAGAAGAAAATAATTTGTTTGTCATCAGAGGGCCTGGTCACAGATTTTGTCCGACGGCGGGAAAAGGCATTTCCGATGGAGACCTTTGAAGAACTCAAGAAAATATTGGTATCAAGATACTCAGAGATTACCGACGCTGAGCACGCGTGGACGATGTTAAGAAGAATAAAGCAAGATCGACAGGAAAGTGTTCAAATGTACGGAGATAGGCTATTAAACCTCGCCGAAGATGCTTTTGTTGGAGGTAACATTCCATCAACTGATCTGGAAAAACATCTAGTCGGAATTTTTGTGGACGGACTGTATTCTGATTCACTGAAAATTCATCTACTCAGAAAAGATCCTCAGTCAATAACTACCTCAATACAATTAGCTGTTTATGAGGAGAATGTGAAGAAAAGATTCCAACAACGGATTGGAAGGTGTCCGCTACCAGAGTATGAATACCAACATACCCAACATGATCAACAAATGCACCAACCTATGGAAATTGATCATTCGAGACATCGATGGGACATAAATCAAGAACATCACAGAAGATCATTCAATAACTCATACCAGAATCAGAGAAGTCCAGCACTACAGAGTAACCACAGAAGAGACTACAGAATACACAATGTAGAACCCCAACAACCAACCACCGTCTGTTTTAACTGTGCAGGTCAAGAACATGTAGCAGGGAATTACAGAAATTCACAGCCCAGAAATCATTTTGGGGACAACAATTCAAGACCAGAAATACATCATAGAAATTATCAGTATCAAAATCACTATCAGACAAATAATAATAGAAGACATCATCAAAACAGAAATGACTCCCAACCAACCTCAAGGAGAATGGGAAACGGAAGGACGTCACATTAACAGAGATCGGATGTGATGGTCTGCAGAATCGATCTCTATCTGATAAACCAGCGACATTAAAAGAAGATCAAGCCTACATAAATATTATCCCAGACCCTTGTTCTTGCATTTTAAAAATAGGAAAACAAAACTTCAGAGCTCTCGTAGACACTGGCGCGACGGTTAGTCTGATTAGAGAGAAGTTGTACCATCAGATAAAACACATGACGAAGTTCTCAAGACATACAGTAAGAATGAAATCAGTAACGGGACAGGATCTGAAAGCATTAGGAACTGCCTATATACATTTCAAAATGGGAGAAGAAATGCTAGAACACTCATTTATTATAACGAGAGGACTGTCTAGAAATTTTATAATCGGGAGAGACTTCCTTAGAAAGAATAATGCCAGAATATACTTTGATTTGGAACAGCTCAGAATAAATGGCAGTTATATACCTCTACAAGATGACGTACATATCGCAACGTTGATAAGAACTGCCGCTCCAGTAACTTTGAAGCCGAGTTCTATCACTGTAACAAAGGCTCGAATAAAAAACTCACCTTATGTAAATATAGGACAGACAATCTATGTATCTCAGATGGAGAATGAAGAAACGGATGATCCACATGTGGAAATACAAGATGGCATTGTAATAGTGAGTAAGAACAGAGACTTTCCTATAATGATTATTAACTCTTCAGGAACCACTCTTACTATCCCAAGAGGAAAGATTGTAGGACAAGTTCAAATACCAAAGGATGAGATCTCCCACAAACTATCAAGTTACAAGGACGATTATGTGAACCTCTCTACTCAAACGTCATCCAAAACCTTTCCAAACACATTTCCTTCGGGGAATAAGAAGCGTCCCTATCCCATCTCCTCCCTCCAGTCCCAGAGAAGAGAGTATCACAGAAAATGTATTTCGAATGAGATTTCAGAAACAGACACCAGAGAGAAATGCACGAATTTCGATCCATACCTTGATGAAAGACATAGAGACATATTAAACGAGACATATGGAAGGAAGAGTAACTATTGCTCCTCTAAAAGCAGATATTATACTGTGGAGTCAGTTTCTGCTTGGCCGAATAGAAGAAGTGGCAAATTTTATAACAAATCATATTATCCCTCAAAACCAGCTTGTCAGAACCAAATGACGAGAAATCAATACAGTCTTCTCAAAAACAACAATGATGAAAATCCAGACAGGATGAAAGTTTTACTAGAACAATTACATACTACTGAAGAATTTCAGAATAGACTGGAGAATTTCATAAAGAAACATAAAGATGTATTTGCAATCTCTGATA
Source organism: Oreohelix idahoensis (assembly GCA_024509875.1). Lineage (NCBI taxonomy): Eukaryota > Metazoa > Mollusca > Gastropoda > Stylommatophora > Oreohelicidae > Oreohelix > Oreohelix idahoensis. Next base: position 73,386 of record JAMPIV010011742.1, on the reverse strand, counting down.
TGGAGTTGGAGAGAACAAATACCGTCACAATGGAAATACATACTACATCGGAAGAACCAATAAGTCTGAGGCCATATCATACTCCTCTAAAAAATAGAGAAATCGTAGAGAAAGCTATCCAGGAAATGTTAGCGGCTGGCATTATTGAAAGATCCCGCTCACCATGGTCATCCCCTATAGTAATAGTCACCAAGAAAGACGGAACTCACCGATTTTGCTGTGATTATAGGGCATTGAACAAAATTACTAAAACAATATCGTATCCTCTACCCCGCATAGACGACATTTTGGCGATGCTTGGGAAATCCAATTGGTTCACCTCATTAGACGCTCGATCAGGATTTTGGGCTATTCCTATGTCCGCGGATGCAAAACAGAAAAGCACGTTCTGTTCTCACATGGGATCTTTTTCATGGTCTGTGATGCCTTTTGGGTTAAAAACAAGTCCAGCCACATACATGAGTTTGATGGATGAAGTTTTACAAGGGTTACACAAATTTGCATCAGCTTACATAGACGATATTTTAATACACACCAATGGAACCATTGAGGATCACCTTAAACATGTAGAGACTGTCTTCGACAGATTACGTTTACACAAAGTGAAGTTAAAATTGAGTAAATGCAGCTTTCTACAAAAAGCGATCAAATATTTAGGTTTCATAGTAAATCAGAATGGAATCAGACCAGATGACGATAAAATTGCAGCAATACAGAAGATACCTCCACCAACGAATGTAAGGCAAGTGAGAGGATTCATAGGATGTTGTGCTTACTATCGAAAACACATAATCAATTTCTCAAAAGTAGCCGAACCTTTGCTGAATTTAACCAGGAAATATGCAAAATTCAGGTGGGAGGAAAAATGTCAAAAAGCATTTGACTACCTAAAGTCAGCACTAATTACAATACCTTTTCTGGCACATCCAGACATCACAAAACCCATGATCATCTATAGTGATGCTTCCGACACTGCAATAGGAGCTTGTTTGGTACAAGAAATATCTCCAAATGAACCACCAGTGATTGCCAATATTCTTCAAGAAAAACCGATAGCCTTTCTTTCACATGCTTTAAGCAGAACTCAACGAAAATGGACGACAACGGAGAAGGAAGCTTATGCAATTCATTATGCTTTGCAGAAGTTTGACTTTTATATCAGAGGAACGTCGGTTATCATAAAAACGGATCACCAACCTCTAGTAAATTGGCTTACTAAACCCCAAGAACAACCAAAAAAAGCTTCAGACATGGGCTATCAATTTGCAAAATTACGATACCAAGATCGAGTATTTACCTGGTAGACTAAACACATGTGCAGATTTATTATCGAGAATACCATATCCTGAACCTACAGACGTGAACGATCTGAAACAACAAGACTTAACTGAAATAGATGATAATGCGAAAGAAATCTCCGCCATTGACTTCATCCAACATAGTCAAGACACTGGGCCTCCTGATAGTCAAGAACAGAAAACACAACCTACGGAGAACTCGAGAACTGATGCTGGCGATGAATCTAGAGATTTTGAACAGAGTCTAATCTTCAAGAAGGAACAACTGAAAGACGAAGCATTAACCAAGATTATAGTACAAGTACGTACCAATCCGAAAGAAAAGAGAGACTATGTGATATTACCTGAAGACAATATTTTATATCATGTCAGTCCTAGAGAAAATGGATTACTGCAGAAATGTATCCCCACATCATTGGTACCAACTGTATTGAAACAATTTCACGATGAAAATGGTCACTTCGGACGCGATAAAACCCTCGACGTCATTACAAAGAGATACTATTGGCCAACTATGATAAAAGATATCATAGAATATGTAGGAACGTGTAAAATTTGTAAACTCAGAAATATGAGAATGATTAGAGCACCGATTCAGGAAATGTCATATCAACATTATCCCATGGAAGTCGTTAGTCTAGACATATCGGGACCGTATCCAGTTACATTGTCCGGACACAAATACATATTACACCTGGTGGATCAATATTCTGTGTGGCCAGAGAGCTTTCCTTTAGAAAATGCTACTTCAGCACTCATTACAGACATCTTCTTACAACAATTCATTCCGCGACATGGCTGTCCTCAAAGAATAATAACCGACAATGGCAAACAGTTCATAGGAGATCCTTTTGCCTCAACAGTAAGAAAAATGAATATAAAACACACGAAAACCTCATTTTATCATCCAGAATCAAATGGAAGAAACGAAAGGATGCACTCTACCCTACATGACATATTAGCAAAACTTACGGAAGGTAACAGTCAATATTGGGATATATACATAAATCAAGCCTTAGAAGCTATAAGAATGAACATCAATGACTCAACAGGATTTTCGCCTTTTTACTTACTCTATGGCCGAGAACCAAATTTTCCTTTGGATAACATCTTGCTTCCCCAGAGGAAATATACAGGTGAATGTCCGATACAGATTATTTTGCAGCAAAAACATAGGGCACATGTTATTGCTCACAGAAACGTCCGAAAAGCTTTGCTAAACGAGCCAGGATCCGTAACAAAACCTCTTCACTGCAAGAATTCAAGCCTGGTGACCAAGTATACTATAAGAAGCATGTTAGGACGGATAAATTTGACAACCGATGGTTACCCGGATACAAAATATTGGAACAAACTTCTCCAACTAATTATATCTTGTGGAACGAAGAACGCAATTCCACTACAAAAGCTCACGTCAATCAGATGCGACTTGATGATCACCGACCGCTTGATATACCAGAGACGAAGTTCCAGAGACCAACTCGTTTATCTACGTTAGCCCAACCTCCATCTTCTTCTTCATCTTCTTCGGATGCAGTGGACACATCAGAACATTCTTCCTCAGAGTCAGAAATTGTACCACATCGTTTGGATCATGCGATTCAAAGAGCTAAAGATTGTAGAAGTTCGTCATCAAGTGAAGATAACGTTCCCCTACAAGAACTTAGACAGCGTCTCATTTCAAGACAAGAACGTATTGCTGATGATGAAAGAATCGAACATAATGAAACAAGTATGAATCTTGATTTTCCTCAATCTACACTATCAACACCATCCGATATCGATTGCTCCAAACCCGTAGTTTCAGAAAATGATTCAATGACTACAGCTTCGAATACTACCTTGATGGACATGAACGAAACGCGAAAATTAGCAGATAAACGGAGATACGATTCTTCATTTTCCGATTCCATCCCTGTAGCCAAGCTTCCGAAATTTTCGCAAGATCAAATATATGTCAAACCTAAAAAAACGTAGAAGAAAACCGAATTCCTCACGCCTCTCGTGTGATGTAGACATGATTATTGATGATTCTTCACATCTCACACCTATGGTTCAAGTTCCTCGCAATGTTTCACCCCACGTGGATAAGGGCATGCTTTTATCTCAGCTCATGTCATTATTAGCTGACAAACTGTAACTTGCATTTTGGCAGAAACGTTTCCCCTTTACATAAACCTTTGCGGAGCTACGACAAATTTCATACATCGTGATTCAACTAGATTCTAGTTTGTAAGGGAGGTATCTGACTCCACGACTACGTTATTACTCATCACTCAAAGACCTTACTGAAACTGATCCAGCTTTAAGAGACCTTGGGCTCTTCATCGTGTTGTGAAGCCGAACAGTTGATGCCTATGTTGTCTTTCTACAAGTCCTTCATCAGGATTTAAACCAAATGAAGAGGTCCTTGCCACATTAACGACCTGTTCTATGTGATACGTCAGCCAATGATGTGCTTTCAGACATTCGCTCTTAAGTTTTCCCCATACATGCACGATAAGAAGTGTTTTATGATTATTATTATTACTCTAAAATTAAGATGCTACATAGATAGACCGACTGATAGTACTGGAAAATGTCTCTTGAGATACATTTTTATGGCATGGGGACATATGTGAACGGATTCATGACGTCATTATATAAAAGATACCCTCAATTCTATCTAACATAAGAGACAACAGAGACTGATGACGTAATTCATAATTAACCTATAAAACAAAAGAAACTTAACATAGACACAAAAGACAGTTATAGGAAATGACGACAAGATGACGGTAACGTTACTAGTGCTGTAACGATGACATATACATAAATGGTGCACAAATAATTGTAACCAGTGGTTTTAGCCAATAGATTCATTGGGATAAAAGACATCCGTTATGAAGACTAATGTTTAGCAGTCTTTAGCTACTGACCTTGCAACGAGATGGTCGTGATATTGAGACAGACCGATGTTGAAGTAGACTCAGATAGACTCAAGCTATTTTATCCCCTGACATTGGACAGTGTATTTCTTGCTTTGACGCAGAAATGGTATGAATTCGCTCGATGTGATATATTATGAATTCGCTCGATTTGATATATTATGAATTCGCTCGATTTGATATATGTCAATGACAAACAGCCATTTGTGTTTAAGATCGAACATTGTTAGAATAGTTTTTGGAACATATTTATTTTGGAGATTAGCTCCCTAATTGTCTTCCACTCTCCCATCGTTCAAAATACACCAGCTTCTTAGTTGGTTTTGACGATGACATTCTGCATTACACAACAGCTACATACGAAACTGGAATAATACCAAATACTCTTTGGTACCAGTTTCCAACGTAATATAATAGAGTAGGACATTGTAATCTGCAACCGACACTATAATTATATGATCAAATCGTCTGTGAAAATTGGAAGACTTGTAAAATAATGTTATTGTTGGAACTTCTATCATGGATTAGTTCTGCATTCAGTTTGGATGATCTCTGATGAAAGAGTACTACATTATATGTCACACAAAGTCCAAGGAAACCGAATCAAATAAAAACCTGGGTCCCGTAAAATATGGAAGAGAATTTCTACCTCTGGTGAACCAAACCAGTACTCTCGTTTTATGACTCTTCAGAAACACTTATTAGAAGGAAAAAGAGAAAAGATAAAAATATAAAATAAACTTTACCCAGTATGTAAAACGGGTACATACTTAGAGGGCAAGATTGGGGCGCCCTGTCACACTGGCGACCAGGTTTTCATGGTTCAAACCCGGGCGTCAGCGTTTGAAGGAATGTTTACGACCGGAAATTTGACTGAATAACATGAACGGCTCCTGCACATAAATCCCGTGTGGATGGGAAGGAGCGAAGCTCCTGACCGGGTTGGAAGGAAAGTCCACTGACCCCCCAGCCTCGCAATGACATGTCATTGGGCCAAAAGAGCTGGAAAGCTCGAGTGCCGCTGGTTAGAGAAAAAAAAAACATTTGGTCATAGATATTTATCAGAGAGCTAAGAACCTGAGGACAGAGTTATAAACCTTCAACAAATGGAAACTTAACCAGAAGAGGATATCATTCCTTGACAACAGCTCTTAACACTTGGTACAGTTTTTGAAAGATGTACCCACATATCATGTGGAGCCTTCTGTTTGTGACATGCTTTGGCTTTTATTAAGAAAATGACTCGCCGCTCTTTCTTCAGTTAAGAAACTTCTTTCACGAACACAACTATCATAACACGGGCAAGACACTCTGGAATTGCCACGTAAACTAGTGTCTTTATGATAAATTATGAATTGCACAATAATTTTGAGGTTAATGCCCCCAACAGGATATTTCTTTTGGGATTTGAACTGCAACTGGGACCTCAGACGTGTCAAGAGTGAGAAATGCAGTTAGACACCCATAGCTAGACTGCTTGCGTCAGGGTCAGCGAACCAGAGCTGACCAAGACCCTACTCCACCTCCAAGTGGTGGTCCTGGAAACAGGCTGCATCACTGCAGTCTGGCTGAGTGAGTAGGGATCGAAGAGGGAAGGCTAACCCGGTCCCAAAACTGCCATGCTGAAGTCGGATGTGTCGGCCGAAAGGCGCAAATATCGCAGCTTCGCTGTAAACGGACACAACGCAACGAACGTCCTTTTCAGGACGAACGAAGAAAAAGAAGAAGAACTGCAACTAATAAAACATGTAATTATAGCAGTGGAAGATCATTATCTTTGATATTTGACGAGGAAATTATGATTTTGTTGGTACATTTGCACAAGAGCATTGAAATCCCACGAAAATTTACAAGAGGAAAAGTGAACTCAGGCGTGGACCTGTGACAAAGCAAGGGTTAGACCTGAGATTAGGTATATAAGCCCCGTCTCTGATACAGTTCTTTACTTCTCGAAACCACTTCAAGACCTGACAGAGCTGAGAAGATAACCAGAGATCTGACTCTTATTGTCAGAAGTCTTAACCCACAACACAACAAGATAACACCCCTGAAGCATAGGATATGCCTAGCGAGAAGGTGGTTTACTTAGCAGTTCTTTTCTACAGCTATCATCGAGTAATGTGCAGTTAACTACCTGACTTGTCTTTACCCTCCCTACCTCTGGTTCACCAGTTCTTTTCTCCATTTCTGGGAAATACTTTCTAATTTTCTATCCAACATCCATCTCGCCACAACTACTTACGGATTATGTCAGAGGATAATACAGTTATTTACTACATATTACCTGTACCCTCTTGATAAGCTTATCGTATCCCATAAATAAATAAATATTACACACATAAAGGTATATGTCAGGCACTCGTGAGATATAAAGAAGTAGAATGTGTGTAATATTTACTTATTTAATGTTTACAGGCCTCGGGTGTCCCCTCTATATTTGTTTAAATGTTTATACAATACCAAACCTACCCTCTGTCATGTACTATTCTCATTCTTCTATCATTTATTAGACACAGTATTAAGGTCTTTGTCTTGTGTAATCTGACCTATACTGTATAATAGGGGGACAACAGAAGTGATTGCTAAATTAATTAGGCCTCAAGTACATATCCGGTGTTACGTGTTGCAAATCGTGCTAATGACCCCTGTTTAATATGCACTATTTTTGTGCTGCCTATTTGGCAGGGAGGTTAGTGTAATTCGCTTCCGCAGATAGGCGGTGGTGCCATTTGGAATGTCCTGGGTTCGATTCTTCGGTAAGCCACTCACTTCTATTGTTTTTCTATTGCCTAGTTTTCTACTTCTTTATTTCTCACGAGTGCCTGAAACATACCTTTATATGTAATATTTATTTATTTACTAAAACTTAAAAATTATTTTATATTTCTACATGCGCCCTAATATAACCCACTTGGTTGAACAGGACGCGCCTTGCCAAAACGAGGCAAAATTTTATTTTAAAAAAAAACAAAAAAAATTATTTACTGTCTACAGGACTCGGGTTTTCCCTCTTTATTTGTATTACAACTGGGGGTCGGAGTGGCTAAGAGGTATGGTGTCCGCCTCGAATGCTTGAGGTACCGGGTTCGTTTCCCAGTAGAAGGAATATAATTTATGGAATTTTTTTCAGAACCAGTGGTCCTAATGATGTCATACTCTTCCCCCCCCACCCCCTGGTCTCATGGGTAGTGAGATCGGATGCCTAGCCTTCGCGGATAAGGGTAAAAAAAGGAGGTCCCATGTGCAAGTTGTGCACGTTTGTCACAGGTAGGAATAGATTGTGAATAGAGTATGAGTTCAGACAGATTGCGAATGTGAAGATGTGAAATAGATGAGAATAGAGTCACTAATGAGATTATGAGAAGAGATATGACTTCTGAAGAGTGGTTGAGCCACGTCTTCAGCCTCTTACCACTTACTTTTCTAAGTCAATCTACTTCTCGCCCTCCTATGCTCATCAATAAGATTAAGACAGTAAGGGACAACGATACGACATAGTGATAGTTATAAGAAAAGAGATTCTGACCACAATATGTAATTTTGTGTTTTTATTAAACAAAAGAAAAAAAAAACGACAACCACAAAAGTAGGAAGATCAGTATGCCTTTAAAATGTATGAAGGGTAAAAAGAACAGTCAAATCTCCAAACAAAAATATTGGCCAACACACACTTTACCACACCACTAGGCTTAATCGCACACACACTGAAATTCATTCAATCCACCATAAACAGTCCGTGAGTTCTTAATCAATCCAGCTGTCGTAACTGACCGGGGGCCCCAGTTACTTTGAAAAAACGGCCTATCCTGTCTTTTGTTGTGATTAATAATGGGTTGTAAGCACTCCTGCACGTAGGTGACTAACACTGTTCTGTGAATGCATTAATCCAATGGATAAGGAGATAAGCTCATGTAGAAGTGAGTGTACATTTATTCCAGCGCACCCACTCTCAAAGGGCACGAAGGATGGCGATGAATTCTACTGCGTTATCTCCAGCACATCTGCGAAATTCCTTTTAGCCCGTCGCTAGAGACCTCGGCTCACAAAATAGAACAACGAATATAAGTGAGGGCTCTCTAGGAGCGCCTCAAATGGGTGATAAGTAGCCTGAAAACCCCACAAGTGCTGAGCCTGGTAAAGCGTTGGCTTCTTCTTCTTGGCTGTAAGCTAGTATAATCCATGGTGACAGGGTGTAAAGGGGTTACACAGATGTTGCCCAACGGGATGGAGAGCGATGGCAACGGCCCGTAGGCACTGTGATGGGTGATAGGAAAATTACTCCACACAATAAAAACATACATCCGTTAGAATGGTCGGCTGACAAGCAGTGTTGTCGGAATAACTTGGGGCTGCGAACATGGGACAAAATAAATATAATACAAAAGCACTTTCTGCTATCTGCCCAAATCATATCCTGACGACTCGTTTTGGGCTCGTAATAGAGCACAGACAGCTTCAATCTTGACCAGCGCAAAGCAAGAAATTATCTCCGCACAAATATACTTACGAAAACGGCTCTCAACCGTAGTACAGATTGGCAGGAAAATCCTAGACGAAGCAACTGGTGCCAAGTATTAGTGACCAGCCTTTATTATACTAAGAAAAAATGTCAGATGTTTGGTTCGCATTCGCAGATCGTTTAAGATGAAAAGAGATCAAAAGGTGTTAAACTACGAAAGAGCTTCTGTGGGTGCCCCTAGCTGAATATAAGTGGCGTAATGTTAACCGGTTCTGCGGGCGACTTGAGTTCTGGATGAAAACCGAAGAACGGCAACGATAAAAGGTAGGGAAAGTTTCCCCGTGTTCCTGTGTTTTCCGTACTCAAAGAAACTGAGATATTTGCCGCTTCCCCCAGGAATCTACATAAAAGATTCTTTTGCAAATTGCCGCTTTGCACGTGCAAGGAGGTGGGCCTAGCTGGGCTCTAGCAAGATTGACAGAATCAGAGAAAGAATTAGAGCTGTTAAGATCAAAAATGACAGAAACGTGGGCGTAGACAAAATTAGAAAGAAAACAGCGCTGATCACTCGGAGAAAAGAGGCAGACATTTCTATCAATCCGTCACAACGTTAAAAATCCTACGGCAGTTGGAAATCGTATAGAGCAGGCCTATCAAGCCGCTGCCCTGGCAAAATTTAAAAATTATAAATCTACCCACCAAATATATTTAATAGAATGTATGCTTCCTATTTACACACATTGGGATTCTCGCCGGTGATACGGAGTTCGTGCACTGTGCTGAGATCCTCCGTGCGTGATCTAAGGGAGGGGATCAGAGCAGTGATGTAGTTGTCTGTGTGCAATGAATTTAGTCCTAAAAACCAAACCAAACTATTTGTTTATCGCACCCCAGCGTATGCGCTTACACCTGCTTTATAATTTGTAGCAGGGATCGACAACCCAGGAGGTGTTGAGATCTATTTTAGTAACACTGAGCCATCTAAAGATCGACCATATATATATATATATATATATATATATATATATATATATATATATATATATATAATATATATATATATATATATATATATATATATATATATATATATATATATATATATATATATATATATATATATATATATATATATATATATATATATATATATATATATATATATATGCTTCCCATAATTTGGGCAAGACTTACAATCAGCTCCGTCCAAAGACGACCGTCTCAGGTCATAGACATTAGGTATCTCTTCTCATAACGTAATTGTTCTTTGGCAACAAACCAGAGCGCACCGTGTTGCACTTTTGTGTTCAACATCGTGTATGGCAGCACGTAAATAATTAATCATATATATATTTTCTTATACAAATTGTGCCCCATTGTCAGATAAAATTTTCTTCGGAAAACCTAAACGAGAAAAAATCAACCATAGCGCATCTGCAACATCAGCAGATGAATCACTCTTAAGTGGTATAGCCTCAGGCCAGCGAGTACACATGTCATTACATGTAAGAATGTATTTTTGTCCTCTAGCAGAAGGTTGTAAAGGTCCAATAATATCAATAGCTATTTTTTCAAAAGGTCGAATAGGAATGTCGGCAGCTTGAATAGGAGCTGCGTGACGAGGACCACGTACCTTAACATCTTGACATGTGGTGCAAGAACGACAATAGATGGTCACATCCCTATGAACGCCTGGCCAATAAAATGAAGACAGTACCCTGGATTTAGTACGGGAAAAACCCATATGACCCGCACATTGGGAGTCGTGAGCATGTCGTAAAATACGCGCTCTCATGCCAGTGGAACAAGAGATGAGAAGAAGACGATGGCGATGGATAGGACACATACTGAGGAAACCTGTTGATAGCATTACAAGGCAGTCCTTGTTCTGGAACCCCCAGGGCAAGAGAGGCAGAGGTAGACCAAGAAGCCCATGGAGAAGAGAGCTGGAAACAGGTGAAAATGATGAGGAGAACATGGAAAGAACTTGAGATGATGGCACGTGACAGGAGGACTTGGCATGTGTTTGTTGAAGGCCTATGCTCCTTTGGGAGTGGAGGTTTATGAATGTTTGTGTGTACCGAAATTTGAGAACGTACGGATGAAGTAGCATCATGTACCATTTTAACTAGTACTCCATTTTTAAGTATAAAACAATGTTTAAGGTTTGTTTCGTTGATTGTGCTATTATTCTGAGCCAACAGAAAAAATCTTTTTAGTGATGCGTCATTCTGTTGTAACTCAATAAAAGACTCTAGTGATATACGAGAGTTACTTTCATCATTATCATTATTGTCAGAAGTTATGGTAGGTGTAACATGTAATATATCCTGAGCCTGTGCTCTAGTGGTAACTGTATAAGCAGAGTGTATATCTCTCAAGTCCATGATCAAAGTTAGATGAGAATGCAATGAACTATGATGTCTTGATGTTACAGCCTAAACTATTGATATGATGCCTACTACTACAATGATTGATCTACTGTATTGCGTCCACCAAATAAACCTGTGTCTGATGTCAAGCCATGACTCCACTCAACATTGATTACCAGTTGGTGAAATTATGTATTAACCTTGGCCCATCTTTCGGCTCACGATGTTTAATGATTCGCGTTCTATATTAGTCGGCAATCCTTGTAAGCCCGACCAAGACTGACAACATTTTAAATTACACGCGCAAAAAGGACTTAACAAATATATATATATATATATATATAATTATATATATATATATATATATATATATATATATATATATATATATATATATAATATATATATATATATATATATATATATATATATATATATATATATATATATATATATATATATATATATATATATATAAGCCCAGGTCTTATGCTGTTCGAATAGCGTCTTTTCGATATAAAAGTCCATGTGACTGGCAAAACTAATCGTTTAAAAATAATTGCTACATAAACCAGCACAGCAAAGAGCATGGTAATGTTTGGTGCTGGCTTCCTGTAAGGGAACCAGCTGTAGTTGTGGCTGCATGCTCCATAGGGAGTGACATGGAACATGAATGAATTAAATAGAAATTGCAGCTGTCGGTTTAACAAAACCCTGAGTGAAACACACACGGGAACATGAAATAAAAAACCAGGATATTAAACAGGAGCAGCAAGTAGGGAAAACAGGGAGGATATGTGCAAACAAAATAGTAATAGAAATCATAAGTTAAACAGGAAACAAAAATAAGAAGGGGAAGACACATGTGTAATTGTCATGTAATTGTCATGTAATTGTCATGTAATTGTCATGTAATTATCTCATCTGATATAGTGAAGTTAATTTTACATTTCCCACGCTGTGCTGGTGCTAAGCAGATTGTCTTCCGCCATCGGCCACTTCTTCAGTTGGATATAGAAACCCGGTAAGTGTTCAAGGGTGTGCATTTAGTGGCTTGCAGACGAGACAACAACTTAAGGAAACTCCTAGTTCACATTCGTGTAAACTTTGAACGGTTCCAAAGGTTGTCATAACAGGGAGTTGTAGTGAGGATAAGCTCTCACTGCAGATAAATGCTTCTACGGCACACGCCATTGAACGAACAAACTATATTTTCTAAGGGTAGAGAACTGGTCCATCAGGCCCGTCTAATAATCTGCCCTTCTAACTAACTTTCGAAGCATACAAGTCTTATCAACCTGCTGCATCTGGTCACATGATACAGAACTGCCTTCTGCCCTTTCTTCTATAGAAACTGCCCTCTGGAAATGTACACCTCACGGGAGAAACAAACTGGCAACTTGTCCTTGACTAACCCTCTTATGCGGGAAGGCATACGAAGCATGCTTAGTCCATGGATGTTACTACCTGGCTGGGCACACATCAAATGGAATATGTGTCTCCGAGATACAAAATAGAATTAGTCATCAGCCATTATCCTTTAGCTCTCAAAGAAGCTTTGACCTTCAATATATTCGGCTAAAAACCCTCCCGTCCTGCCCCACCCGTTCAAGAAAGATAGAATCGCCCAAGCCAAGACAGCGTTACATAAAATGCTTTGAAAAAATTATGATATTACTAGCAATAACCCGTCAACATTGACAGGTTATTAATTATAATGTGTTGTTTCTGTTACATGCATTATACGGTACTATTACTACTGTGGTCATGTCATTGCAGGCGACCGTCATTAGATATTTGTAGTGAAAATTATATGGATGTATTAAATATGTAGACATGGAGTAACCTTACCTAAATGACATGTGGAACAGTGATAATGATCTAATGGACTGTAAATTGACTAAAAAACTAACATTTCTTTTATGACAACATGTCTCGTAATTGTTCGGGCATCTTTTAAAATCTTGCCAAGATCGACTTACTGCCTCTAAGAAGCCATGGTCGACTTACTGCCTCTGAGAACAACGATTGAAGTTTGACGAAACTCCAGTTCATGTACTGTTTATCAATTGTGTTGGCTTCTTTCCATAATCAAACTGTTCATGTACACCTTCATTTGCGCACTTTTTCTATTTTCGGGAGAGTACATCTAAGGGGAAACAATACAATTATTGTCTAACTTTCAACAAAAGTTTCACCCTCTTAGCTGTCGTTGAAAGTTAATGTACTCTCTCGAAAAAAAAAAGTGCGCAAATTACGGTGTGCAAAATGTGACTGACCGACCGAAGTACTTACGGCGGGTATTAAGGTATTGGATTGAAGTCAGAAAGAGTTCATCGGTGTTATATGGTGACACATCTGTCATATGGAATCGAGTCAGTGACAATAAATATACGTGATAATTCTTGGAAATATGCAGAAATGTTGTTAGAAGAAAGTTATTATGCTCCGTGACGAGCTAAAGGTATTGATTGATTGACAGACGAACGTTAAGAATACCACGAACAGGTTAAAGAAGTAATGCGGATGTCCTGAATGTTGTCACTGTGCAAAGGAAGTTTATAACAATATCAGAAGGAATCAGTAGGTGTTCTATGCGCATTTTACGGGAACAGGATGGTTAGAATAAATTGTAAGAACAATACAATTAGTGGGAACAGGGGAGATGGGACGATGAAGAGAAAATAAATACTGTACGGTGTAACAGCACTGAATGGACAAAAGTCGACGACAGAAGTTAAGACAGGACTAGAAAAAGGAAGTTGAGGTAAGACATGATCGCCTACACCGTTTAGCTTGGCACTTGATGAAGAAGAAGATGTCTATATATATATCTTTTTTTTTTCATTTTCCTTCGCGTTATTAACGGATCCTGAAGCCACCGTTCTGCCTGGTCGTCTTCTATGAAGCCTGCCCCAAGCAGGCACCTGCTCTTGCACGGGTAGTTTATGTGACAATTTGTTTTTTACATGATGACTGTGCCATCCCATGCACAACCTTATATTGGTCACCTTGAACGAGATGTCTGACGGTGAAGTTCTTCTATTTTGTCTTTGTTTCTTTAATGACTCGCAGGAACTTAGTGGAGAATATAAGGTTTATGTATATATATATATATATATATATATATATATATATATATATATATATATATATATATATATATATATATATATATATATATATATATATATATATATATATATATATATATATATATATATATATATATATAGGTACAGACTCTGCTCCTGATTTATAGAAGGCAAATGCAGCAAGGATGAGAACTGGTAGTCCCACCTCACCTCAAAGCTAAGACCGAGTACCGTTAAGTCTCGAACACTTCGCTCCTCTACGACAGTATACACTACAGACATAATACATATTTAGTTACGTACATATATATGTGTATGTATTGACAACATGACTACTTATGTATGAGTACTGCGCGTTTTTCATTCAAATGGGATCGTCCAAAGAGAAATACCAGCAATGCGTTCCAAAACTCTACCCCAAAACACACACAATCACACATTCACTCACGTATTTTTAGCACATCAACACACACGACCCAAACCTCTCACGGAAATATTTAGTGAACACATAACCTGTTTTTTTTTTCACGGAAAATACAAGCCACATGGTTACAACATCTGGTAAGAAATTCTCTACAGGTGACAAAGTTACTTCAAACAATGAATACCTGTGTCGCAGTTCAATGAGAGTCACGTATTTTCCGATACGGTTTTCTGAAACTCACCTTAGTTCTAAAAATAGAAATGGAGAATCTATAATTCTTGGCTAAGGTCAGAATGTTTTTTCTACGCCTCTGGGAAAATCTCATTACCTCAGGTGTGTATGATTGTTATCATATAAATTTGTCGTCCCGCCTATTGCTGATATGTCATACCGGACTGATGTTATTATGGGCACGATTAGAAATGTCAGTCATAATCAATCTTACTTTTTTGTTGAAGTCACATCCTATTTTTGATAATGTTATTTCGTCATTCTTATCCAACTTTTTTTTTTTTTTAAATAAAATGTTGCCTCGTTTTGGCGAGGCGCGGCCCGTTCAACCTAGTCGGATATATTGCCATATCACGTTAACATGACAGTTGAGCATAAGATCCAGCAATTTCAACAAATGACTTCACAGCTGGCACTACTATTTGCTGGTACGTCTGTGTACTGGCCATCTTAGATTTTATTTTGTTATTATGTTTCTGGGAATGAAACAAAATAATAATAATTTGAAAAACAATTTTTAATCCCGAATGGCAATGATTGCTTCCTTCCTCTAACATTTGTGGCATGTATATACAGTAGATAAAAGTGAAGATATAAATATATCACAATAGGAAGTGACTTCTCAATCATTTGTGTATGAACAAACAGAGAAGATAGCGGGAAAGTGCGTGAACTGTCAGGAGTAGTGTAAATATGTTGTCATTTAGACGGGTTGAGACTGTCATAAATGGGTGCTTGTGCAGAATAGAAATGGTATGGTAGACTTAATAACAAGAACCTAACAAGTGGAAATGGAAGAAGAGCGAAAAAGTAACACTGTGAATAGAACACACATTGAGGAAATCTACTGAGAAAGAAAGAAAGAAAAAAGACGGACAGACAGACACACAGACGACAGACAGACAGACATTAGATACAGACAAACAACAGAGAGACATACAGACAGACAACAGACAGACATCAGACATACAGATACACAGACAATAGAGAGACAGACAGAACACAGACAGACTGACAGACAGACAGACAGACAGACAAAAGAGAGAGAGACACACAGACAACATACTGCCAGACAGACAACACAGAGACACACAGATAGTCAACAGAGACATACATACATACAGACAACATAAAAAGAGACCGAGAACAGACAGGCATATAGACAAACAGACAACGATTTTGAAGGCGTGTGCTACAGGTGCATGCAAACAGATTCCCAGCTCCAAAAAAGGAAACCTCCAGGTCAAAGCATAGGGAGAAGATCTCAGAAAACTTGGAGAAGATTTAATGGAGAGAGCAGACATGTATTGGAAAGGGTTTGCCTCCTCTTCCTCCTACAAGACCACCACTGCAGCTAATCCTTTTACAGTAAGCCTGTTACAGTAAGCCTGTTACAGTAAGCCTGTTACAGTAAGTCTGTTACAGTAAGCCTGTTACAGTAAGCTTGTAACAGTAAGCCTGTTAGAGTAAGCCTGTTACAGTAAGCCTGTTACAGTAAGCCTGTTACAGTAAGCCTGTTAGAGTAAGCGTGTTACAGTAAGCCTGTTACAGTAAGCCTGTTACAGTAAGCCTGTTAGAGTAAGCCTGTTAGAGTAAGCCTGTTACAGTAAGCCTGTTACAGTAAGCCTGTTACAGTAAGCCTTTTACAGTAAGCCTGTTACAGTAAGCCTGTTACAGTAAGCCTGTTACAGTAAGCCTGTTAGAGTAAGCCTGTTACAGTAAGCCTGTTACAGTAAGCCTGTTACAGTAAGCCTGCTGCAAGAATTCACATGCCCTTACAGTGGTGGTCTCCGTTGCAGATTGTTTTGCGTGACGAGGTTGCCTGCCCCATGCACAACGTCATATTAGTAGCCTTCTACGACATGCCTGAGGGGCAGTAACCCTGTTCTGTCTCTGTATTTTCAGAGACCTACGGAGGGATGTATTTATGCTTCTATAGGCATGTATGTTTGTATGTATACATGAGTAAGTCCGTATGCATGCCTGTCTGCCTGTATTTACCTATGTATCTCTATGAAATGTGGTAATAGCTCTCATTAACGCTGTATGAATTTATGTAAATTTACTTTATGTAAATTCTAATGATTCTCCTATGTGTCATGTTGTATTTTATTATATCATGTCAGTACATATCAATGTATTTTCTGGAGAATAAAGATTCTGATTCTGTGTGTTTGTTTACACTGTGTGGGCTATTAAGTTTGCATTATGTATGCACGCACTTCAGTCTATATAGCTATCTAATATATTCGTATGTGTCTAATACCTGTCTTTAAATAAACAAGTATACACACATTAAAAACTAGCGGGAGTCGGACAGATTGCACACATTCTATTTTTATCCATGACGCTCCCATAAATGCAATTCTCAGAATAAATGTGATAATATTTCACATAAAGCCGGTATTTTTAATCAAGGTAAGTCTGTTTTTTGTCCGTGCCCTCTGACCTGAACGTTTCTATTTTGTTTCCTATTCGCGGTGAATTCTGCAGGGAGCCAACTGCAATGATGACGCCATGCTTCGTAACGGCAGACAAGGACATGGAGAAAGCAAACAACAAACAAGCAACAAAAAATACAAAACAAACAAACAACTGACACTTTGTAATAACATCTCAGTACTTTGATTTAATCTCTGCATTGCCTGGGTAGAACACTAGAAGATCTGGGATCAGGTCAAGGTACTACACGCTTCCAACACTAGAAGATCTGGGATCAGGTCAAGACACTAGACGCTTCCAACACTAGAAGATCTGGGATCAGGTCAATACGCTTCCAACACTAGATGATCTGGGATCAGGTCAAGGCACTACACGCTTCCAACACTAGAAGATCTGGGATCAGGTCAAGGCACTACACGCTTCCAACACTAGAAGATCTGGGATTAGGTCCAGGCACTACACACTTCCAACACTAGAAGATCTGGGATCAGGTCAAGGCACAACGCGCTTCCAACACTAGAAGATCTGGATCAGGTCAAGGCACTACAAGCTTCCAACACTAGATGATCTGGGATTAGGTCAAGGCACTACACACTTCCAGCACTAGAAGATCTGGGATCAGGTCAAGGCACTACACACTTCAACACTAGAAGATCTGGATCAGGTCAAGGCACTACACGCTTCCAACGCTAGATGATCTGGGATTAGGTCAAGGCACTACACACTTCCAACACTAGAAGATCTGGGATCAGGTCAAGGCACTACACACTTCCAACACTAGAAGATCTGGGATCAGGTCAAGGCACTACACACTTCCAACACTAGAAGATCTGGGATCAGGTCAAGGCACAACACGCTTCCAACACTAGAAGATCTGGGATCAGGTCAAGGCACAACACGCTTCCAACACTGGAAGATCTGGAATCAGGTCAAGGCACTACACGCCTCCAACACTAAAAGATCTAGGATCAGGTCAACACACAACACACTTCCAACACTAGAAGATCTGGATCAGGTCAAGGCACTACACGCTTCCAACACTAGATGATCTGGGATTAGGTCAAGGCACAACACATTTCCAACACTAGAAGATCTGGAATCAGGTCAAGGCACTACACATTTCCAACACTAGAAGATCTGGGATCAGGTCAAGGCACAACACATTTCCAACACTAGAAGATCTGGAATCAGGTCAAGGCACTACACACTTCCAACACTAGAAGATCTGGGATCAGGTCACGGGGAGGACCAAAACTAAGATGGAATGACGACGTCACAGACATCCTACAACAACACGGGCTCACAGCACCAAAGGCTACACATTTGGCTTAAGAACGCAGCCTTCAGCTCCCCACCACACTTTATGATATTAGCGGAATGAATAAGTCAGGTGAAGTAAATAAAGTATTACCTGGATATCACGTGATAACTTTTAGACTGACAACCGGTTACTGCTGACACAAATGCCATTCATTCAACAGCTTAAAAGTCGAGCAGACCGAGGTGTGCCCATGTGGGGAAGACAAATGTCAGGAGCTGCTCTGGGGTGCATAAACTCCAATTAATCTTTTTCGTATTTTGTTGTGTACCACAGAGCGCTCTCAGTGAACGCAGGTTGAAGTACGACATCTGAGAATAATAATGACGTAAGCAAATTGGCAAGTAGAACATGTCCTCCCAGACTGTCGGTTCCACAAGAAGCGCAGATTGGTACCATGTCATTCGACAATCTAAATTACGGCAAAACTTCATGCCAACGAGAGAAGCCTGAGACAGGTCAACTGTATGAGAGAAATAAAAGTGGTTAGGTGAGATCAAGTGACGAAGAAGAATGTCTATACCAAGGGTCGGTATAAGGCAGTGTGACGAAAAAACGTTCTGTCCGTTCGTCCAATCTTTCTTTCTACACTGCGCTTCGTCAGTATTCATTTGATCATTTCTTTTTTCCCCTTTTCATCCGTGCATTATTTTACTTTTACGCACCAGTCTACTGATATTATCTTATTAATATTAAATTCCATTGTCAGGACCAATAATAACAGAAAAAAGCCATTGAAATCAATATAAAACTAGGTGGAGATCCTTCGTTCAAGGCCAGCTTCGGATAGTTGGACGAATTCAAATTTGGCCATGGTGTTCCACAGTTGTCCATCGAAGGGGAGGAGCTAAGTGCAGATAGCGCAGCAATATCTGTTTATGTTGAAAAAATGCAAAAGGAAATAACAGATTGAAGTTTAAATGAAGATCAAATGTATAACAGCGAAGAGGCTGTCCTTAATTTGAAGGCGCTTCCTCAAAGGACACTAGCCTCAATGAGTGAACATATGGCACCGGATTATAAGATGCAAAAAGATCGCATCACTATAATGATTCGTGCTAATTCTAATGGTGGTCATAGATTACCTTTGTTTGTTGTAGGAAAGCCAAAAAAAGCCTAGAGGATTTAAAAAAATATTAATTTGTATAGTGTGGCACTTAAATATTTTTCACAAAAGAACGCATGGATAAGCCAGGATATATTTCGTGACTGGTGTCATAAAATACTTGTACCAAGTGTTAGATCCCATTTAGCATCAAAAGGTTAATACAAGAAACAATATTACTGGTGGATAATGTGCCTACTCATCCTATATGTGATTTTAAAAGATGCACAATAAAAGACTTACTTACTTACTTACTTAGTCGTTCCCCTTCTACCGTGAGGTGTAGAGTGTTGCGTGATAAATTCTCGCAACATCGTTTTGTTTCAATGTCTGTTTTATAACGCAAGGGCAACAACTGCTTGGAATTTATAGTCACTTTTCTCGGTAAGCATTTGTCTTCTCGCGTTGGTATCGAATGCAGTTAAATTTGAGCTGTGGTCATTTTTGCGCTGGACTGCGCATGACTTGTCTTGTTGTTTGGTCGATCGGTTTCCGCCCACGACGAGTGGAGTGAGCGATTTGGAATGGCGAAAGAGATGCCTCGTTGAAGAGGGGATCTCCGCTATTTTTTGTTCTGTCAGGGATGTGTAGTCCTCTTAATGAATATTTCGTTTATTCGAGATAATACCTCTAGTGTTTTCCCACATGTCGGGAGGCGTGATATTTCTGTGTATTTCATGAAAGCAAGGTAAATTGACTTTTTCATTAACTCTATCGATTTTGGGTCGTGAGCGATTTCGATTCATAGCCTGTCTCCGAAAGTCGTCGCCACGAGATGTTTTTTTCCCAGCTCACATGTCGCTGCATTGTACTGCATCGGTTGATGCATGTACCAAGGACCATTACTTGCTACTTTGTTAAATGAATTAGGTTTGGAAAACCTTTATTATCTAGAGGATATTTTTGTGGACATTATTTATACTTCGGCAGACGTGTCTGTCTTGCTGAAGTCAAACTAAGGAGAGTGAACTGATCTCATACATCTGGTTATCTCCTGGCTGTTATAGAAAAGGATGGAGTTTTCCACCTGACTACATTTACAGCACTATGAAATATAACATGCATCTGACTCATCATTGTAATGCTGTCTACCGTCTATTGCTGTATTGAATGTTGCTGTGATAATGACTGTTTGATGTGCCTACACATTTGCGTAACCATTTTGTCACTGTGGCGTCCACAATAAATAATGAAGAAAAACGTCAACGGCTGTTTCAAGACTCATTGACTTTATACGTCGTGAGTTTACTGACGTCCTATGTGGATTGCCCTGTTATTGTTGTATGAACATTGTTTTGACTGAACACATCTACACACTACACAAAACCAGACATGCGGATACCATCCATCATCATATGGCATCACGCATCATTTGGTGGCCATAAGCTGGTTTGATTCTGGTACTAGCAAACACGGGGTCCCTTACCCACTTCATTTTCAACAAGAATTCATCAGCATCCTTCAAGAAATTAACATTCTTCAATACAGTCAACATCTTCAAAATTTTCAAAGTACTCGGCGTTGCCCGGTAAAAGTCAAAATTTCAACTTTTTGACGGAAACAAGAATTTGACAGTACCCGGCGTTGTTACATGTTGCCGGATAACTCGGACTGCTGTTATATTTTACGCAAGTCAAGCAAGTTGCTGCTGTCAAGGTTCCAGTGCTGTCGTTTTTTGAGAAGGTCAAGTGCCGGTTGAAACGGGTTGTTTTCTGAAGAAGGCCAAGTACCGATTTCCATCAACTTACTTTTGGATTAGAAGGTCAAGTGCCGAAACAACTCAACACACAGTATTTCAGAAGCTCTTGTACCATCGTGTTAGCAGTGGAAGCAGTTCAGATGTGCCATCATCGTTGGAGCTTCGCTCTTTAGGACGTTGATTGACATCCGTTTTTCTGCTGTTCTACGATTGGAAGCCTTTAAGTTAAGTGGCCTGTTTGTATGTAAACTGTGCCCTTATACTTCTGCTGAGTCTTCTGTGTATCATCTCATTCTATATGTTATATGTCTATATGTTATTTGTATATTTATATGTTTATATTTCAGCGGGTTCTCGGTTGGGTGGTGTCTCCGTTAGATTATGCCACGTCATAGAGGTCGTCTATTGTGAGCGTTTTCTGTAGGGTTTGCAAATTTCCGATACTGGAATTTGCTAAGCGACTTCTGTTGCTATTTATGTTAGCTGTGATGACATGTTTTAATATTGTTTTCGTTATTATTTCACATTCTTTAGTTTTGTTGTGATTTGTTTGTATTTGTTAGCCTACTCTTGTCTATAATTTAGTTTCATACAACATTTTTGTTTATACACTGTGGTGTCATGTATTTTGTTTAATTCTATCGCAGATATCGTCACATTTTTTGTGATATTTCATTAATTTCTGCTTTATTTTTAGTTGATTTCTGCGAAAGTTTTTGTATTGTTGCTGATCTTTGTTATTGTTTACACTGTTATTGTTTACATTGTTTGTATTGTTTACATTTTCAATGTTTACATTCTGCATGTGTTTACATAGTCATTGTTTACAGTTATAGTAATTAGTTAATGGGCTATGCTAATGCACTGTTACTACTATACTGATGATAAATGAATGATGAATAGTGTCGTGCACTATTGAATGAGAAGTGCACTTATGATCAAGATTTGAGTGCTGATATTTCATATACAAGTTCTTTGATTGGAGACTTGTTTCCCACAGAGACTGGGATAATATAATGTGATGTGAATATACAAGTGCTTAATTAAGACTTGTTACACTTAGGTTTGAAATAAATTAGTTAATTATTTCAGGTTTTGGACTCATATGTTAGACAACATGTCTACATTTGAGCACTTTATTGAGCAGGGTAAATTGCTTGGGAAGACTGGTGATAAGTTAGAAGAATTTGCAACTGCTCGATATGATAAAGCAATGGAAGCTGAACAAAAGAAACTGCATAAAGAAGCTGAAAATAAAAGACTTGAAAAAGAGGCTGAAAATAAAAGACTTGAAAAAGAAGCTGAAAATGAAAGACTTCAAAAAGAGGCTCAGGCTGAGGAAAGAAGATTACAGAGAGAGTCTGATGAGAGGAAAGAGAAAGCAAAAATGGAACATGAAGAAAAGGTCTTAGCTTTAGAGTTGGAAAAATTGAAATTGACAAGCATGAGTAATGGTAATGATTCAAACAAGGGTTCATCTTCTGGTAAGGCTAATAATGATACTTTTAAGATTAAGTTACCAATATTTAGTCCTTCCAGTGATGACATAATGTTCTATCTGGACAGATTTGAACAAGCATGTACAGCTCATAACATAGACAAAGCAAAATATGTTTATCAGTTATCAGGGATACTGACAGGTAAAGCTCTAAGTATATTAAATATGGTGGATGAACCTGACAAGAACAATTATGAGGTTGTCAGGGCCGCTTTGTTAAAGAAATATCAGCTTAACGAAGACGGCTATCGTCTACAATTTAAAAACATGTTACCTGAAAATGGAGTTGAATTCTCCGAGTTTATTGCAAGAATACGCATTACTTTCTCACGATGGGTTGAACTATCTAAGACGGAAAAAACTTATGAAGGACTTATGGACTTAATACTTAGAGACAAAGTCATGTCGTCTGTCAATGAGTCTTTCCTTGCTTTCCTTCATGAACGTAAACCTAAAACAATAAAAGAAATGGAAGATTTCTGTTGCCAATACGTAACTGCGCACCCACACATAACCATGGGTAACTCTAAGGTGAAAGAAGGTTTACCAGTTGCTTCGGCAGCTCCGTATGGTCAAAACTTTGCTCGTAGATCCCAACAAAATTTTGATAGAAAGGGCAGCGGTAATTTCTGTCAAAATCATGGAAATCAATTTCATGGTGATTCTTCTTCGAAGAATTGGAGACAACCTGATAGTACTCGTTACTATCACCCTAATAATTATAAGCATTTCAAAAGAGGATATGGTAATAGAGGTTATTCCTGCCGAAGACCTCAAAACCAAACAAATAGATGTTCGCATCAATGTGAACATGATAGTAATCGTGGAAACTGGTATTCGAACCAGGATAACAATTACAATAGAGACAATAATAACTGCAGAGATAATAATAACTCTGATAACTTCAGAGGTAATAATAGTCGGGGTAGATCTCAACACAAAAAAAAGAGATATCAGCAGGCTAATGCTGTACAACAGGAAACTGAGGGAGCCTGTAATCATGTTGTTGATAGTAAAAACTTTGACGCTGTCACTAGTTCTGCTTTTGACTTTGAGAGAGCAAACAAATGCCCCCAATGCAGTACTTTATTCGAACCGGGTACCATAACTACTTTGAGTTGTGGTCACCCACTTCCCGCTCTTCCTGCTGCTGTTGCGCATGACGGGAGGGGTTCTTTAATTCTACATAAGGGTCTTGTTAATGATACTCCGGTCTCACTACTTTTCGATTCCGGATGCACCACTATTGGTGTTAGACAATCGCTTGTAGATCCATCTTGTGCTACAGGAAGGGTTATTAAATGTGTCACATTTGGCGGCACTCTAGAAAAATATCCTACTGCTGTAATTCGCATTGCCACTCCTTTCTTTACTGGAGATGTGCATGCTTGTCTCTTACCTAATCCTATTGCGGACCTTATTATTGGTCGTATTCACGGAGTTAGGGAGTGTACCCCACAGCAGATTGCTGCTTGGGAAGATAATAACATGCAAGCTACAAATGCAGTAGTTACAAGAGCACAAGCTCTACAAACACCCGAAACTTCACTGAATAGTGATAATGAAGTTGATAGCCAAGATAGTCACTTAGTAATTACTCGTGACTCTTTCATAAAATTGCAAGAAGAAGATCCTTCTTTAAAAAAATTCTTCGTTCTTGCGAAGAAAGGTGATCCGAATCAGGATACAAATAGAAAATCTTGGATTGCAATGAGAAACGGCGTACTTGTACGTATGGTACAAGATTCGACTACGTCGGCACATTCGCAAATTCTTGTTCCCAAGAGCATGAGAGTCCAAATATTACAACATGCTCATGACTCGCAATGTGCTGGACATATGGGTTTTGCCCGTACGAAGTCGAGAGTCCTTGCGGCTTTCTTTTGGCCTTTTGTCAATAAGGACATTCGTATTTACTGCCGATCATGCAAGGTATGTCAGGAGGTCAAATCTAGAGGACCACGACATGCTGCGCCTATCCAGGCTGCTGACATTCCTATTCGGCCGTTTCAGAAAATGGCCATAGATATTATTGGCCCTTTTAAGGTCAAGTCGGCCAGAGGACATCAGTTTATCCTTACATGTGTCGATATGTGCACACGTTGGCCAGAGGCTATTCCTCTTAAGAGCATATCTACTACAGATATCGCAGATGCTCTTTGGTTGATATTTTCTCGCTTGGGGTTCCCCAGAGAAATATTGTCAGACCATGGCACTCAACTCATATCTGACACTATGTCACAGGTAATGTCTACCTTACATATTGAACGATCTCTCAGTAGTATCTACCATCCTATGTCTAATGGGTTAGTTGAGCGTCTGAATAGAACGCTCAAGACTTTGCTTGGTAAGATAACTGAAGATCATCCTCAAGATTGGGACAGGGTTTTACCCGCGGCTCTCTTTGCCTATAGAGAAGTCCCTAATGAACACACAGGATTTTCTCCCTTCGAACTTGTCTTTGGCGCGCGTCCACGCGGCCCTATGTCTTTATTACACGATCTCATCACTGCCGATGATATTAGCGATGAAACTCAATCCTCATATGAGTATGTCATTGCTCTTAGACAAAAGATCAGTGAGGCATGTAAGCTAGCAACTGCTTCATCAGAAATTGCTAAAGAGAAGGCAAGGCAGTTTGCTAACAAGAATAGATGTCTACGACAACTTTGTCCAGGTGACAAAGCATTCGTCCTACTCCCCAGTAGGGAAAATAGACTTCTTATTGCATGGAAAGGTCCGTATGCAATAGTCTCTCGGATTTCCGATGTTGACTATGTGGTCGATATTGATGGAAAGCATAAAACTTGCCACATAAACATGCTTTCGGAATTTCACGAACGTCCGGACTATTTGCTGCCTATTTTCCAGGCAACGGATGATGCTCCTGCACCTCACGGTCATTATTCATCCCTGTCTGTCATTCAGGATGAGGAAGCTACCTTCTCTGATGTCAACCTTCCCCTTCCAGTGGTTCCATTACATTCCACGGAATCTTGGAAAAACGTTTCTGTTTCTCCTAATCTTTCTGGTGACGAACATCGACGAGACTTGTCGATGTTACAAACATTTCAGGATGTTCTCACTGACATTCCTGGACACACAGATGTCATAGAACATGACATAATTCTTACCGACAATAGTCCAATTAGGGTTAGGCCGTATCCTATTCCTATACACTTTCAGTCGCAAGTGGAAAAGGAATTGGATGAAATGATTCAATTAAATATAATTGAACCATCGACTTCACCATATTCTTCTTCCATGGTTATTGTCCGGAAGAAGGATAAGAACATACGAATTTGCGTTGATTATCGCAAATTGAATCAGGTCACAAAGTTCGACGCTGAACCGATGCCTTTGTTAGAAGATCTACTGATTAGACTTTCTAATTCTAGATTCTTCACTAAACTTGACTTGTCTAAAGGTTATTGGCAAGTGCCTTTAGCAGAGCATGCCAAACCTCTTACTGCTTTTTCTACACCTAGGGGTCTATTTCAATGGAATGTTATGCCTTTTGGTCTCATGAACGCCCCTGCCACTTTCGTTCGCATGATGCGTCGAATTCTGTCACATCGTTCGGATGTCATCGCATACTTAGATGACATCTGTCTCTTCAGTGATACCTGGGAAGATCACTATTTAGGGTTATATGACTTACTGTCCACTCTACGTGAGAATAATTTGACAGCAAAACCTTCTAAAGCTTTTGTTGGTTTTGGTGAAATCTCTTTCCTGGGTCATCGTGTTGGTCATGGTCTCTTGAAGACAGAAGACCACAATACTTCCAAAATACTGAACATCTCTGTTCCTAAAACGAAGAAACAAGTTAGGAGTCTCTTAGGTTTAATTCAATTTTATGGGAGATTTATTCCAAATTTATCTTCGATCATGGCACCTCTCTCAACATTGTTGAAGAAAGGTTCGCCTAATCTGGTCCGTTGGTCTGAAGAATGCCAATCTTCACTAGACCAAATCAAGAATATATTTTCTTCTCCTCCCATCTTAAGATTACCTACTCTTGATAGGACTTTTGTTCTTCGGAGTGATGCTTCATCCACTGGGATTGGAGCAGCACTGATGCAAGAATATGCAAATACTCTGCATCCTGTTATGTACATTTCTAGAAAACTAAATGCGGCAGAGAGGAACTACTCGGTTTTAGACCGTGAGTTGTTAGCGATGGTTTGGTCAATTCTAAAGCTACAAAGATTCCTCCTGGGCGCACATTTCATTCTAGAGACTGATCAGAAAGCTCTTACAGCTATTCAGACTAAGAATTTGAAGAGTTCGAGATCCACTCGATATGCTATAGCTCTTCAACCTTTTCACTTCACGGTACGAGCTATCCGTGGTGCGGATAATGTGATGGCTGACATTTTGTCTAGATGCCCACATGACTCCAACTAATACTTCTGTCCTATATTTCTATATGTTACAGAGTCATAACACACCTATATTTCTACAATAGATTAGCACATCTGTACTTACTTTATATGTACACACTATCGTGCTTTGTTGTCATCTTCTTCTGTTCGTTTTTTAAAATGATAGAGGAGGACTGAGTAGTTAATATAAGGGCCGTTAGTTTACTAAACAGCCACAATTATTAATAATGTATTGTACCTTATGAAGCATATTAGTTATTAATTAGCATTATATTGCTTGTACTTTCTCAGAATGTCATTGTTGAGCTGAGGACTTACCTTACGAGTTCTAGATTGTGTACTTACCCTCGGAATACCAGAGCATATATCCTGGATCGTCATGTAGTTTAACTTTACTATGTACTTATTTCATTACATGTCAAAGAATGTACTATTTAAATTTTCCTATCAGATTTGTACATCCATTTTTAAAGACAATATTAGAGTATGCTGTTTAATGATGATTATAGTAACTTGCATACGTATATTGTGTTTACATGCTAACGTGATGTGTGTTGGTGACACCTCCCCGATGTGAATATTTTTTGAGACATATTTATTTTTCTGTTGAGGTATATCCTCACCAGACACTCTATAATTAGCCTATTGTTTGGCAATTTAATTAATTATCAGCGCATAATTCGTGCGTTTTGAGCCGCTTATCGCTTGCTCTTTGATATTGAAAAAAAAAAATATGTTCCACATTTTTTTTTTTTATCGGGAGGAGGTGGTGATATGTTGCGTGATAAATTCTCGCAACATCGTTTTGTTTCAATGTCTGTTTTATAACGCAAGGGCAACAACTGCTTGGAATTTATAGTCACTTTTCTCGGTAAGCATTTGTCTTCTCGCGTTGGTATCGAATGCAGTTAAATTTGAGCTGTGGTCATTTTTGCGCTGGACTGCGCATGACTTGTCTTGTTGTTTGGTCGATCGGTTTCCGCCCACGACTAGTGGAGTGAGCGATTTGGAATGGCGAAAGAGATGCCTCGTTGAAGAGGGGATCTCCGCTATTTTTTTGTTCTGTCAGGGATGTGTAGTCCTCTTAATGGATATTTCGTTTATTCGAGATAATACCTCTAGTGTTTTCCCACATGTCGGGAGGCGTGATATTTCTGTGTATTTCATGAAAGCAAGGTAAATTGACTTTTTCATTAACTCTATCGATTTTGGGTCGTGAGCGATTTCGATTCATAGCCTGTCTCCGAAAGTCGTCGCCACGAGATGTTTTTTCCCAGCTCACATGTCGCTGCATTGTACTGCATCGGTTGATGCATGTACCAAGGACCATTACTTGCTACTTTGTTAAATGAATTAGGTTTGGAAAACCTTTATTATCTAGAGGATATTTTTGTGGACATTATTTATACTTCGGCAGACGTGTCTGTCTTGCTGAAGTCAAACTAAGGAGAGTGAACTGATCTCATACATCTGGTTATCTCCTGGCTGTTATAGAAAAGGATGGAGTTTTCCACCTGACTACATTTACAGCACTATGAAATATAACATGCATCTGACTCATCATTGTAATGCTGTCTACCGTCTATTGCTGTATTGAATGTTGCTGTGATAATGACTGTTTGATGTGCCTACACATTTGCGTAACCATTTTGTCACTGTGGCGTCCACAATAAATAATGAAGAAAAACGTCAACGGCTGTTTCAAGACTCATTGACTTTATACGTCGTGAGTTTACTGACGTCCTATGTGGATTGCCCTGTTATTGTTGTATGAACATTGTTTTGACTGAACACATCTACACACTACACAAAACCAGACATGCGGATACCATCCATCATCATATGGCATCACGCATCAAGAGGTTTGGGAGAGAGAGCGCCAGACTATCCTATCAGCTGTCTTCTTCCTGGCCTGGTTCCATTCTAGTCCTCGGTCCTTCAAAGATTGTCTAATGCTGTCCTCCCAGGGGACTCTGGGTCGTCCTGGGGGTCTGGATCCCTGGCTCTTTGTTTTCCATGCTTGTCGTGGTAGCCGATCTTCTCCCATTCTGCAGACATCGCCAAACCATCTTAGTTGGGACTGTTCTACTTAGGTCTGCAGGGGGTGGGATTTAAGGCCTTGACGTATCGTCTGGTTGCGGACCATGTCTATTATTGTTACTTCAACCACCTTTTTCAGATACCTCATTTCTGAGGTACACAAACAAAAACGCAGTTTTAAATTCACTGATGCCTGGAATGATGTGCCGGTTCAAACCTTTCAAAGAAGCTAGAATGCGTTGTGGCCAGAAATAGATTCAACTGAACAACCATTCCAAAAACAAATGAAATCTTTCAGTTATGTTCGAATGTTCCTTTAGACGGCGATGAAATTGTGCAAAGAGTGATGACAATTTCGGATGATTCTGAAAGTTAAGAAGAAGAAATAACTGCTGCTGATGGAACAACAGACATAATTTTATACCCTGAAGATGAAACTTTGTTGTCAATGTGTATTGACTGATTCGAGGTACAAGAAGAAACAAATGGTTACTTTTACGTAAAATTCTAAACTTTGCACCTAAAAGGCTCGAGGGGCAACGAAACAAAAGAAATTGACTACTTTTTTTTTTTAAGAAAAGAAATATAAATATTTAACACTGTTTTCCTTTAAATGTCTTTATTGACACTATAGTGCGTTTCAAAAAGATCGGTCGACAAATGACTTCAAATATCTCCATATTCCTTGCACTGATAAACATGATTTTTTGCATGTGGTCTTATATTTTCAATGTCCCAAAGTCTTTATAAAATTAAATGTTGCAGGTAGTGTTCTTTTCTTGCAACGGCTAATTCTTTTGATCTGTTTTAACGAAATAATTATTTTGTCCTGGAAGAAACTTATTTACCGTAAATGAAGGAAGTTGCATATTTTCGGCATAGGCGTCTATACAATTCGAATGTTATAGGGGTTTGTTAACTGATTACTACGTGAGGTCCTTTTTTATTTCTTCGAAATATTTGAGAGAATAATAACGCCTATTCGTTGTAAATGTTACTTTTTATACTAAAACGTGAATGGATGCATGAAGAGGTGAAAGTACTGTGTATGTTAAAAATAGTAGTGAAATCGTGGAGATAAAAAGGAAATGAATTGGTTTACATATACACGTAGATGGAGGAGAAAACATATAAAACATATAAGGTATTTACACACTTATTCTGAGTCAGACGAGTCTGACATATTGATGACTATTCTCGGCTGAACGAACGACAGTCCATCTTTTTTCCAATAGTCATTTTAATCTTTTAAGATATGGTGTTCACATTTACACCAATAATCTTTGTCTATCTGCGAGAGGGCGACATATGTTAGTTCTTTCATAGTGCATAGTTTGAAAGTTTTATTTTCAGCTGCCACCTGTCCTTTAACTTTTGCCCAAACGAGTTCAATTGGGTTTAAATGTGAATGATAAGGTGGCAGTCTCAAACACATATGGCCATGCTGTTGAATCAACTTGTCTATATGGAATATCATGGTCTTTTGTGATTTCTTAACAAGGGACAGTAATTCAGGTTTCAGAAACCCCTCGTTAAATGGAATGTCTTCTTTTCTGAGCCAAAGCTTTATAGCATCTTTTGTACTCGAAGATGTCGGGATTTTGTCTTCTTCTGCCACGGCGTTGTGGTATGATGCGTTGTCCATTATCAGACAGGATGGTCTGTCTAGGGACGGAAGAAGAGTATTTTCAATCCACTCTCTAAATATGTTACCGTTCATCTCTGTATGATAGTCCCGGTTGTCCATATAATTGGAAGTGAAAATAAGTTCAGCATTTTTCACTAGCCCATTATGTCTGCTGCCTGCATGTGCCATTATCAGACGTTGTCCCTTTCCACTGGGTACAAGAAGAATTTTCCAGAGGACCTCATAAAAAAATTAAAAGACGTTCATGGAGAAATGTTCGACTATGTATCATTGAAGAATTAACTTGTTGTACTTTATTGTTCGGATGAGTTCTGCAACAAGTCAGTTCATGAGTTACTGCAGTTCTTAGTTGAAAATGATCTCAGTTCAGGCTTTAAAGAAGTGTTCAAACTGGCAGAATTGATAATAGCAATTGCAGCAACTACTGCTTCTGTAGAAAGATCGTTTTCAGCTTTAAAGCGAATCCACATTTACCACAGATCTACTCAATGTCAAGATGGACTCTTCAGTCTCAGCCTATTGTCCATTGAAAAGGAACTTTTGAGCAAGGTTAGAATGAAGAATACATTTTACGATGCTGTAACAGAGAAATTTCTGCAAAAGGAAAGAAGAATAGATCTCATCTTCAAGTGAAACCTGTAAATGAAAATATGTATTATTTAGTTAATGTTTTTCTTCCAGCCGAATAACTATCGTTGCGTAATTGAATATAGTTGGTTTTTAAATTAAGAAGGGAAGAGGTTAAATAGTAGGCGTACATATTCATTTTAAGTAGCAGCACGCTTAGCTCGCATTACCAGGATACGCCACTGTAACTGAACGCACCGGAAGGATCAATGTAATGTTCAAAACAGTGCGATAGTGTGCTGAAACACGGGGAAAATCACGTGAAATACGTTAAAGATGTTAAATCAAAATAGCTCATAAATATGAAGGGGTAAGCCGTATCAATACACGGTTGGACTAGGAGGTGGTCGATTTTGTATACTTTAAATAAAGAAAATTTAAAACCATAAGTTTGTTAACGAGGAAAAAAATGTCCCCCTCGGGACATAGCGATCATTAGGTCAAATGCAAAGTTGCAACAATTACGATCAAGTGGTTGCAGAGATTTTGAATATTAAGCAGCGGCAATCATTGTGAAACGCACTATAGAACAATTTTGTTTGTGTAAAATGTTCTTTCCTTTTATCCCCTTTAATTGTATTTCCTTTAATTTCTTTATGTTATGTATTATGTATTTTATTATATATTTAGGTTATGAATAATGTAACAAAATAAACAAGTTAAATGACCTAGTCTATTGTATGTTTATAGGTCTATAATGTCTTTAACAATATACCCATATTCTATTATCCGTCTATTCGATTATCCGTCAGGGTCTCTGTCCCATACCATGACGGATAATGGAAGTTCTACTGTACCATTATTCGATAAAGGCTTTTATAATCACAACCCCTATACCTCTGCCATGTGTTAAAAGCAAATAGCTGTACCATAGCAATTAATATTAGATCACGAGGAAAAGACTGCATCTTAAACAGCTGCAGCCCATTCTAGCGGGCATTCTATGCATCAGAGTCTAGACTATATTATTTATTCATTTGGGGTAATTTGTAACATGTACGCTGGCAACCTCATCGTATATAATAACTTGCCACATAAACTACCGCTGCAAGAGTTGGTAACTGCTTCGTGCGGTATTGCTCACAAGGAACCAATAGCAGAGGTAGCTCCAGGCTCCGATGGGAGCAGAATGCCGATGATGTTGAACTCATGGTATATGTATTTATTTTTTATGTCTACAATGTTAGATCAGACTTGTTTTGTTTTTATATATATATATATATATATATATATATATATATATATATATATATATATATATATATATATATATATATATATATATATATATATATATATATATATATATATATATATATATATATATATATATATATATATATATATATAGAAGCTGAGTTTTTAGATCTCAGGGGAAATAACAGAATAGAGGAAGAATTGTAAAGTTGGAGACAATAAGAACAAGCCCTCGCCTTAAGGCATTTAAAAAGTGCTGCGTTCCTGGGATTCAAGGTAACTTTCCCCCTCGTTTCCAGTGAGCACTCACGAGCTGTCAAATACTCACTTTAATCGTAAACTGTGTGAGACAGGAACGCAATTTTTTTTTTTGGAAGTGATATAACACTCAGCTAATAATCATTTAGTTGGAATAATCCACAGTTCAATTTACGGACATGCAGTAAGCAGATTACCTGATAGAGATAAAAGTTACATATATACCTATAGACTGCACTTATTCCAAATTCTAAAAACTCCGAAATTTAAAAATAGACATGACTTTATCAAAGTAAATCTTTAGAGTGTTTCAATGTTTATATAGTAGCTCCGTGGGTTACCTTGGGTCTATTCCTAGCCTGCAGTGTGGTAGAGTGGGTCACAACACTGTGAGATATCGTAACTTAATGGTTGATGAATGTGCGTGTGTAAAGACCATTTTACCATTCCGCACTCTAAATTAGCAACATCTTTTAAGTACCAGTTTGTTTATCTGACGTACTTCTTTTTTTGTTCTTGTGCCTGTTATTCATTGCTCGCCGTTATTGAGACTCATTGCGTCGTGTCCAGATACTGGATTTAAAACAGTTTTTGACTTATCAATATGCACTTAAGGTTAATATTTATTGCACACATATACTTTTCTGGTCCGTATATCCAGTGCTACAAAAACAAGTTGTTGTGGATCGGCTGAGCTATTATTAGTACTCAAGACTTTACATTTGGCTGACTTTCAAAGTTGCCTACCTGCTTTTTCACAGTCAGTAATAACATTCACATGCATTAAGACACCGGTATCTTTTCCCACTCCAATATCGCTATTTTTAGTTATGAAATAAATAATAAATAAAAAAGATATTTCTTTTTAAAACACTCTCTGATGCGTGTCAAATAACCTTGACTTCTGGGAAAGGCGATGTTATAAGGGATATAACTGTTCTTGTGGAGCACTCTTGTGAACAGCTGGTGTCTGCTCGTGTTATTATTAACCACTTTCTTTCGTCGAAACTCTTGAATAATATCATAGTTATTATCATAGTTATTATCATAGTTATTATCATAGTTATTATCATAGTTATTATCATCGTTTTTGTCGTCCATTGAAGTAGATGAGTGTTGGCATGACCATCATTATCCTCCAGCTCCAAACGGAGCATAAACGTTCAACAAATTTATGCCAAATTTTCCTGTCCGGTGCTATCCACTCAAGTTATTTCCATATCTTCTTTAACACTTACATTTCTTTCTATATTTCTCTGCCACATGTAATGTCTTCTATAACCCTTACATTTCTATCTATATTTCTCTGCCACATGTCTTTTGATGGATTCCCTCTACCCCCCTTACCCTGTGGGTTCTAGAAGAAAGACTACCTTGGAATGACATCAACAGGCTTCCTCAGTGTGTGTCCTATCCATCTCCTTCGTCTTCTTCTCGTCTCATATTTCACTGGCACTTGTCTGGTTTTGTCATCAGTTGCACATTAGTGATCTTCTCACACCTGTCAAATCCTTCTTTTCTACGTAATCACCTAATTATGAACGAGTGTAACCTCTTGTGTGCTATTGTTATTGTCTCCTGCGTTTCAGAACTTTACAATAGGACTGACTCAACGTTTGACTTGAACATTCTGCTTTTTATGCTGTACTTGATTTATGTGGAGTTGCGTATACTTTCAATTGTAGTGAAAGCTGCTCTTGGCTTCTATATTCTTAGTTTCTGATATTCATTGATCTCTGATTCATTTAGGGAACCGCGGTAGCATAGTGGTTAGTGCACTGGCTTTCTAGCTCAGTGGTCTATGGTTCGATCCCCAGATGAGGTGGGATATTTTTAGGCCGCAAACGGCTCCTGGGTCGACCCAGCCCCCAACTGGGTACCAGAGCAACTCTGGGAAGGTTAAGGCGGCCGGCGTGATGCTGATCACATCACCCCTAGTGTGCCGATGGTCAAGAAAATATGGGCCTAACACCATATTCCCAATATACCGCAATGGGCGTGTAACGGGATCCTTTACCTTTACCCTGATTCATTTACAATTCCTTGATTCTCGGAAAATGCTAATACGTAGCTCATTAGCTTGAACCATTCAATAATTTGAACGCTACATTAGCTTGAACCAATCTACACTTCAACCAGTCAATAGCTTGAACCAGTCAATAGCTTGAAGCAAACAATAGTTTGAACAAATCAATAGCTTGAAGCAATGAATACCTTAAACCAGTCAATAGCTTGAACCTGTCACACAATCGACTTTTAATGTGAAAGAAAGATTACCCTGAGATAGATCACCTGTTGTTTTCATTGGCTCTGGAAGATACGAGCACAATTTGTGACAGCCACTGATTTGTTGACAGAAATGAAGGATAAAAAAAGACTAGTAACCAGGGCCTTCTCGGTACGAGGGGGCGTTCAACGAGCTATTTTTGAAATTGAGGAATTATACTGACATGGAGTAATCGAAAAAACGTATAAGAGTACAATAAAGTACAGCACGGTGGAAGCGGGGACCTTACACCGTCTTGAAAAATCGCAAGGTGAGGCTCTGATATAGTGCGTTTCAAAAAGATCGGTCGACGATTGACTTCAAATATCTCCATATTCCTTGCACTGATAAACATGATTGCATGTGGTCTTATATTTTCAATGTCCCAAAGGTTTTATAAAATTCAATGTTGCAGGTAGTGTTCTTTTCTTGCAACGGCTAATTCCTTTGATCTTTTTTTACGAAGTAATAATTTTGTCGTGGAAGAAAATAATTTACCGTAAATGAAGGAAGTTGCATATTTTCGGCATAGGCGTCTATACAATTCGAATGTTAGAGGGGTTTGTTAACTGATTACTTAAACCCAAAGCGTGAATAGTTCTTTTTTCAGGATTTGAGAGACTCCGATACAGTTTACCACACTTAGCTTTTCTGCAGAAATATTTATACATCTTCACTGCCATTGTATGCAGTGTAAGGAACTTGACTTTCATACCCATTGTACTACAGACCTAGAATACCGCAAAATACGCCTATGAACGGTAACTGAACACACCGGAAGGATCAATGTAATGTTCAAAACAGTGCGGTAGTGTGCTGAAACACGGAGAAAATCACGTGAAATACGTTCAAGATGTTAAATCGAAATAGCTCACAAATATGAAGGGGTAAGCCCTGTCAATACACGGTTGGACTAGGAGGTGGTCGATTTTGTATACTTTAAATAAAGAAAATTTAAAACCATAAGTTTGTTATTGAGGAAAAAAATGTCCCCCTCGGGACATAGCGATCATTAGGTCATATGCAAAGTTGCAACAATTACGATCAAGTGGTTGCAGAGATATTGAACATTAAACAGCGGCAAACATTGTGAAACGCACTACAGTAACTCGTAAGTGTCCATTTCTCTGTTACGGTCCTCTTTCAGAGGATTCTTTCCGGAAATTCCCGTTTGTATGTTTTGGTAATTCCAGTGCGTGAATAATATATTTTCTTGCCACTAACAACTGTTGCCGAGCCGAGAGAGTCTCACTCTTAATGATTGTTTTCCTTTGCGCCCCTAACAGAGCATGTACCAACCACTGCAGCGGGTCTTCTTTCTTGAACCTGCACCAAGTAGTCACATGCTCTTGCAGCGGTGGTTTCTGGGTAAATTTGTTTTGCATGATGAGCTTGCCAGATGTCGTGAGTTAATCTGTTTCACACCACGGCCTTCTGAATAATTCTGAGTAACTCTGACCACACCGCTCGCCATATATTGTAAAAACGGCATTATACCCTGACCAATGAAATTCTTCCTCATTCGGTTGTTTACAAAACGTACTGGCCTAACCATGGAGTCTCTCCATCTGTGTAACATTGTTGGAGTTGGAATTAAACTACCGAAAGAAGTACAGCATGGAAGAGGTATACAATTTAACACTGGGAATGTTGCTCTACCCGTAAGTACTAAAACTTTTACAAATACTAATATAGGACGGGAGAAATATCTAGTTGAATGCACTGAAGCCTCAGTTTAGTCCTTAATTTAGCCGTTTAAAGTGTGCATAGAATAAAATGCACTTAGGAAACAAAAAAACTACTAGTTAGAAAGATGAAAATAAATTCAGGGCATATTTTAAGCCTTAGATGAATAAAATCGCTCCAGAAATAAGAAAGATAGTAAGGATAGTAGTTTTCTATATTTGTACAACGAGACAAATTATGCATTATTTTGAGAGATGCCAACACCCCGTTAGCCCCTGCCTTCTCTGGCGCCGGATGTGCTAGTATAAATAGACCTTGACTTTTGCTAATCGAGGCCATAACCAAAAATTCAAATCACAAGCGAGCGCTAGAAAGTGTTAATGAAGAGTGCCTTTGCCAACTGCATCTGAAAGCAGATCATAGCAACCATTAACAGCTCGACTGTGTGTACCTGAGGGTAAGATATATATATATATATATATATATATATATATATATATATATATATATATATATATATGTGTGTGTGTGTGTGTGTGTGTGTGTGTGTGTTTAGTTTAAATAATTAATTCATTTGTGCGCTTGGAAGTGTGTAGACTGTGTTAGAAACACTAAGGTGTGTTGCTGGTGGACTTACAGGCATGTGTAAAATTTCTGGAGGCAAAAGCCAAGCTTGTGAAAATATTCAAATAGCTTGAGAATGGTAGCAAGGTTGTGTCTATAGTTTTAGAAACGTATTTAAAGAATTATCTCTTGATGGAATGGATCACATACCGTACCAGGAACATGAGGGAGGATGAAAGGAATTGTTTTACTGCATTGATTGAGATATCACTTGGTATTTTTCCACAAAACCTAATAAATGTATGGAGGCGAATCATGGACAGTTAGCTATATACAAGGAATTGGAGAAAGATATGGTCACAGTGAACTTGAGTGTGTTAATGCTGTCTTGGTATGACCTGTGCGTCTACCTGCACTGTGTCGTCTGAAACTGTCTCTTACCTCCTACCTCTGTAGACAGGGGATAG
Source organism: Oreohelix idahoensis (assembly GCA_024509875.1). Classification (NCBI taxonomy): domain Eukaryota; kingdom Metazoa; phylum Mollusca; class Gastropoda; order Stylommatophora; family Oreohelicidae; genus Oreohelix; species Oreohelix idahoensis. The sequence continues at coordinate 35,377 of JAMPIV010011742.1, read as the reverse complement.
AAATAGACAATACAGTGGTGTAACTGAATACATTTCAGGTTGTATTCTGTAACTGAAGTCCACCTGAAGGAGCTTGACTCTAAAATAGGAGCTAGTGGTGCGAGCGCAATTGATGCTATAAGGCCGGTCACCCATTCCTAGGCTTGGAGGAGACACAAATTCCTGCCAGACCAGAGCTGGAACAGAATCAAAGCACATAATAATAAAGATGAGTAGCCACACAAGGCTGCTGTTCAGTTCTTCCAAAGTCACCACAGAATATGTTTATGATGCAGAAACAGTGCAATTTTATCTAGGCAACCATCCTAGTCAGTCTTAGACACACTTAATAAACTGTAAAAAGTTTGAAGCAAATTCAAGAAAAAGACTGTCTTCAACAAAGTGATTTCAGCTTAAAGAGAACATTTAGTTAATTCAAAAGATTGTTTTATTTATTTACTTGTGCAATTGAAATTGAGTTTTCTTGAAAGATTTTCAAGTAGAAAAGAAAAACCTGTACAAATAAATTGTAAATATTTACCAGCAGACTTACTTATTTAAGTTGAGTTCAAGTTCTTGTTGGTAAATAATGTAGTTAATCCCCTAGCAGAGTCAACAACAACAACAATAATAACAATAATAATAAAATAATCATAGGAGGATCTTGAGAGGGAGAAATAGGGATTCAGGAACATATAATATCATCATACCTGGAAACTTATACAGCTTGATCCTACCTTTGATGTCGATACACACTTATTCTTTTCAGAAAAGGGTGTATTTCTTATAAGACCAGTCTCTTATCTGGCACTATCCTGGTATCATCTGATACAACTTTTGTCCAGGATATCTTATTCTTTCAATAACATCAACCCTTTCGCGACACCAGACCAATGCACAAGCTCATATTAGTTGTTGATAAGGGTGGAATTAGGATGCCGTCGAATTACCACCTCTATCGACACCAGGTATTACAATGCAAGATGTGGGTGTCTTATCTGGTTTAGATTGTTGCTGTGTGTGTTGCAGTAGAACAGTTCACAGGGTACACCACAGGCAACATGACGTGTAGAGTCATAAAAATGGTAACTTCGCTTTAGGTTTATACCATTTATTGCACGCCACAAAACAGTCATGATACTTATGTTATCATCGGCATAGCACAACGAATGCAGCATTCAAACTCATGTTAACTGACAGTCATGTAGAAGTCAATACTCAATAGTTGTATGGAAAACAAATATCATAGCGAAGCTTGATAAATAATACATATAACTTCTGCAACCGTGGTCAGCTGCAGATCCTTAATGTTCATAGACAATAATAATTATTCCTTCCTGATGCTAGCAGATCAGATGTATACAATACGTCCGTTTACTGTCTGCACGTGAGTAGCATACATGGATTACAGGTCAGCTCGACCTTTATAACCTTCCTAAGTCTAACCATCTGACTTGGACGTGATCTCTGATATAACGAATCCTGGAACACAGACAATAGTCTTGTTGGTCTAGAGCGACCCATAGATATATAACTAGTTCAGGTATAAAGATACCGGTGACTTAATCCTAGTCAAAGTACCTCTCCATTTTGAATCACACAGGCGAGCAAAAAGGCGACAAAATGACGAACCTCTAGATGATAGCCTAAAGTTCGATACAAGAGGAATTACCTTATTTCGGAAAATCAACCATGAACATATGCCTCCAGGCAGGCTTGAATAATACGGGGAAATAGTCTAGTTAGCTAACTAACTCACAAAGACAATGTATTTCCCTCAGAGAATCACAAGACGCAGTCGCGTCCGCTCGCTAATCAGTCCATTTCTCAACTCCCCGACCTGGGCGGAACAACAAACGACAACCAAGTCGAGACATGCGCAGAGTGACAATCTCTGAGTCGCTGTTCACAATAAGACGATTCTAAGAACATTCGAGATAAAAGTCTTACACAGTCGCGCCTTTTATGGACATGAACAGAAGCGTTAAGAAAGGTTTCAAACATCTACAACATTTGACTGATACTACCAAATAAGGAGATATGGTCACGCTTCGTTCAAGACATTATAGACCGAACGTGTCTCTATACAAGAGGAGGTAAACTCATAAAAAATAGCAGTATCGATATATCGGATTCTGTCCCTTTGACCATAAAATATATATAACATGCATTTCAGTCAAATAATGATCATACATACGAAAAACGATCATACAAAGACTTTGGAAAAAAGTAATTATTTGTGCGTAACATTACCGCACCCTCCCGGGAAAAAAAAAATGAAACATTTTTTTTTTTAAAAATCCTGGAGCCGGAAAAATCTAGGCTCCTAACGCACGTATGATGCGCGGATATACCTAACAAAATAGCTCAACACTTGGAGCAAAACTGAGATCATATCCCAGGTCCTTAGAGAAAAATTTATCTAAGTATACGCGTATATATCCCAGGAAGGTGCCACCAACACAAACCACAATGCTGGCAACATCATAATAAAAGTCAAATTATTCTCATACCAATATATGAAATCAAATATATTATTATGATATCATACAATGTGTTGCAAATAGCGGTGTAATATATTAATATACCGCACTACTTTATTACATTATGTAATGCATCAGTAACTAATAAGTAATACATGTGTTGATCTTCGTTGACATAAAACATTCAATAGAAGAAGATGTGGACATCATCCGCTCCCAATCTAGGACAGGACTTGATATACTCAAAGTTCCACAATGGACACAATCTCGCATCTTCAATGATGTGCTGCGAAAATATCAATAACACAAATCTTAAAGACAACTGGTAAATCTCTCAATACAATCCTGAAAATAATTTATTTAAATGTGGCCGAGTGATCTTTTGGCCCGTATATCACTAACTAAGCCTTCTTAGATAATTACATGGAACAATGTTATAAATTCCCCCTCAAAAAAGTGAGAAAAAAAAAATCTACTAACATGTCATTATAACATTGGACTGTATATCAGGAAATATATATATGACAGAAGAATCATGTGGAATCGTGTGGGCATCTGGACAGAATGTCCGCCATTACATTATCCGAACCACGGATAGCTCGAACCGAGAAATGAAATGGTTGAAGAGCTATGGCATAACGAGTGGACCTCGAGCTCTTCAAGTTTTTGCTCTGAATAGCAGTAAGCGCTTTCTGGTCGGTTTCCACAATGAAATGTGCGCCTAGAAGAAATCTTTGTAACTTCAGAATAGACCATACCATAGCCAATAACTCACGGTCTAAAACCGAGTAATTCTTTTCTGCAGCATTTAATTTCCTAGAGATATACATCACCGGATGCAGAGTATCAGAATACTCCTGCATTAGTGCTGCCCCAATCCCAGTTGACGAGGCGTCACTTCGAAGAACAAAAGTCTTCTCAATAGTAGGTAACCTAAGAATAGGTGGAGATGAAAATAGGTCTTTAACCTGGTCCAATGAGGATTGACATTCTTTTGACCAGCGGATCAAATTAGGCGACCCTTTCTTCAATAAAGTAGAAAGCGGTGCCATAATGGAGGACAGATTCGGAATGAATCGTCCGTAGAATTGGATCAAACCTAATAGACTCCTTACTTGTTTCTTTGTCTTAGGGACCGAAATGTTAAGTATTTTTGAAACATTGTGGTCCTCTGTCTTTAAAAAGACCATGACCAACACGATGACCTAGGAAAGAAATCTCACTAAATCCTATAAAGGCTTTAGAGGGTTTTGCAGTCAAGTTATACTCGCGAAGAGTAGACAGTAATTCGTATAAACCCAAATAGTGATCTTCCCAGGAATCACTGAATAGACAGATATCATCTAGATATGCTATGACATCTGTACGATATGCGAGAATTCGGCGCATCATGCGTACGAATGTAGCAGGGGCGTTCATAAGACCAAAAGGCATGAAATTCCATTGGAATAAACCCCTAGGTGTAGAAAAAGCTGTAAAAGGTTTGGCACGTTCAGTTAGCGGGACTTGCCAATAACCTTTAGACAAATCTAGTTTGGTAAAGAATCTAGAATTAGAAAGTTTATTGAGTAGCTCTTCTAATGAAGGCATAGGTTCAGCGTCGAACTTCGTAACTTGGTTCAATTTGCGATAATCTACGCAAATGCGAATGTTATTATCCTTCTTTCGAACAATAACCATAGACGAAGAGTATGCTGAAGTGGATGGTTCAATGATTTCCAAACGTATCATTTCATCCAATTCTTTTTCGACTTGAGACTGGAAATGGATAGGTATTGGATAGGGTCTGACTCTGATAGGATTATGATCAGTTAGCACAATGTCATGTTCAATGACATGTGTGTGTCCCGGGATGTCTGTAAGAACATCCTGAAATGTTTGCAACATCGAAGAAACTTGTCGATGTTCCTCAGCGGAAAGATTTGGAGAAACGGTCACGTTTTTTTTCCAAGATTCCGTAGAATAAAGTGGGACCATAGAAAGAGGAAGATTGACATCAGAAAAAGTAGTTTCCTCATCCTGTATAACTGACAGCGATGAGTATTGACCATGAGGTACTTGAGAATTGTCCGTTGCCTGGAAATAGGCTGCAAATAGTCTGGTCTTTCATGAAATTCCGTGAGCATATTTATGTGGAAAGTTTTATGCTTTCCATCAATATCGACAACATAGTCGACATCAGAAATTTTGGAGACTATTGCATATGGACCTTTCCATGCAATTAGAAGTCTGTTCTCCCTTGAAGGAAGTAGAACGAGAGCTTTGTCACCTGGACAAAGTTGTCGTAGACATCTATTCTTATTCGCAAACTGCCTTGCCTTTTCTTTAGCAAATTCGGAAGACGAAGTTGCTAGTCTGCATGCCTCAATGATTTTTTTCCTAAGAGCAATGACGTACTCATAAGAAGACTGAGTCTCATCGCTAATATTATCGGCAGTGATTAGATCGTGAAGTAAAGACATAGGGCCGCGCGGTTGCGCGCCAAAGACAAGTTCAAAAGGGGAAAACCCCGTATGTTCATTGGGGACCTCTCTATACGCAAAGAGAGCCGCGGGTAAGACCCTGTCCCAATCCTGAGGATGATCCTCAGTTATTTTACCCAGTAAAGTTTTTAGAGTCCTATTTAAACGTTCGACCAACCCATTAGACATTGGGTGATAGATACTGCTGAGAGACCTTTTTATATGTAGCATAGACATTACCTGTGACATAGTGTCTGATATCAGTTGAGTGCCATGGTCTGACAATATTTCTCCGGGAAAACCCAAGCGAGAAAATATCAGCCAAAGAGCGTCTGCGATATCAGCAGTTGAGATGCTCTTGAGAGGTATTGCCTCTGGCCAACGTGTGCACATATCGACACATGTAAGAATAAATTGATGCCCTCTAGCCGACTTAATTCTAAAAGGACCGATAATATCTATTGCCATTTTTTGAAAAGGGCGAATTGGAATGTCAGCAGCCTGAATAGGCGCAGCATGTCGTGGTCCTTTAGATTTGACCTCCTGACATACTTTGCAAGAGCGACAGTACATTCGTATGTCCTTGCTCACAAATGGCCAAAAGAAAGCCGCAAGAACTCTCGACTTTGTACGGGAAAAACCCATATGTCCAGCACATTGCGAGTCATGAGCATGTTGCAATATTTGCACCCTCATGCTCTTAGGCACAAGAATTTGTGAATGAGTGGATGTAGTCGAGTCTTGTACCATACGTACAAGTACGCCGTTCTTCATAGAAATCCAAGATTTTCTATTAGTATTTTGATTAGGATCACCTTTTTTTGCTAGAATGAAGAATTTTTGTAACGACGGATCTTCTTCTTGCAATTTGATAAATGAGTCACGTGTAATAGTCAAGTGACTATTTTGTTCATTTACTTCATCATTATTAGTTAATGAAGTTTGAGGTGGATCCAGAGCATGTGCTCTTGTGACCACCGTATTGGTAGCTTCAATGTTTTGCTCTTCCCAAACAGCAATCTGCTGTGGGGTACATTCCCTAACTCCGTGAATACGACCAATAATAAGGTCCGCAATAGGGTTTGGAAGTAGACACGCGTGGACCTCTCCCGTGAAGAAAGGAGTAGCAATATGTATTATGGCAGTAGGATATTTTTCCAACGTGCCACCAAATGTGACACATTTGATGACCTTTCCTGTAGCACAGAATGGATCTACAAGAGATTGCCTAACCCCGACAGTAGTACATCCAGAATCAAACAACACCGAGACTGGATTACTATTTACAAGCCCCTTATGTAATATAAGAGAACCTCTCCCATCATGAGCAACATTAGCAGGAAAAGCGGGCAAAGGATGACCACAGCTTAGAGTACTAATGGTTTTCGGATCAAATAAAGTACTGCATTGGATACATTTATTTGCCCTACCAAAGTCAAAAGATGAGCATCCGATAGCATTATGGTCTTTATCATTATTAACCTGTTTATCTGCTCCCTGAGATTCTTGTTGAACAGAGTTTGTCTGTTGATATCTTTTTCTCTTCTGTTGCGATCTACCGCGACCATTATTGCCTCTGCAATTATCATTAAAGTCCCTACTGTAATTTTTATCCTGGTTTGCGTTCCAGTTTCCATAACTGTCATTACCATCTCTATGCTGTTGAGAACCTCTATTATCTTGGTATTGAGGTCTCTGCAAAAAATATTTTCCTCTATACCGATTACCTTTATGAAAATTTCTAAAGTTACCGGGAATAGAATACCGTGTAATATTAGGTTGTCTCCAGTTCTGGGAAGAAGAATCTCCCTGAAATTGATTACCATGGTTCTGGGCATAATTACGGTTACTCTTTTTATTGAAATTTTGCTGGCTACCCTGAAATTTACGCATAAAATTCGGGCCATAAGGTGCTGCCGAAGCAACTGGCAGACCTTCTTTTACCTTAGAGTTGCTAATGGTTATGTGAGGATGTGCAGTAACATACTGGCTACAGTATTCTTCCATTTCTTTTATATTTTTAGGCTTACGCTCATGAAGAAAAGAAAGAAAAGCTTCATTAACAGAAGACATAACCTTGTCTCTAAGAAGTAAGTCCATGAGGGCTTCAAATGTACTTTCTGTCTTAGAAAGCTCAACCCATCGTAAAAAAAGTAAGACGTATGCCTGAGATGAATTCTGAGAATTCAACTCCAGTTTCTGGTAACATGTTTTTAAATTTTAGACGATATCCGTCTTCGTTAAGTTGGTACTTCTTTAACAATGCCGCCCTGACAACCTCATAGTTGTTCTTGTCAGGCACATCTACCATACCCAACAAAGTCAAAGCATCACCTCTAAGTATCTTGGACAGATGATAAACATATAATGTTTTATCTATATTATGCACCTTACATGCACTTTCAAATCTATCTAGATAAAATGTTATATCATCAATTGAAGCATTGAATGCTGGTAAATTAAGCTTGAAATCAACAGCATTAGACTTATTAGCAGATGATACCTTATTAGCATCATTAGCATTACTAGATAATTTCAACTTTTCTAACTCCAAAGCAAAGAGTTTTTCTTCATGTTCCATTTTTGCTTTTCTCTCATCAGACTCTCTTTGTAACCTTCTTTCTTCAGCCTCAGCCTGTTTTTCTAATCTTTTATTTTCAGCCTCTATTTCAAGTCTCTTATTTTCAGCTTCTTTTTCAAGTCTCTTATTTTCAGCTTCTTTTTCAAGTCTCTTATTTTCAGCTTCTTTTTCAAGTCTCTTATTTTCAAGCTCAGCCTGAAGTCTCTTCTCCTGAGATTCTGCTTCTCTTTTTTGTTTTTTCCATTTCCATTTGTAATCTCTTTTCATCTACCTGCATCTGCAGTTTTAAATTTTCAGCATCTATTCTCTTTTGTTCAATTAGTTCTCTTTCATTTTCTTTTCCTCCGACTTCAATGCCTTGGCATATTGAACAGTCGCAAATTCTTCTAATTTATCACCTGTCTTCCCAAGGGCTTTACCCTGCTCAATAAAGTACTCAAATGTAGACATGATGTCTAAAATGTGAGTACAGAACCTGAAATAATTAATTATCTTATTTCAATCTTAATAGCAACAAGACTTAATAAAGTGCTTGTATAATTACTATGTTCACTCCAATCTCTGTGGGAAACAAGACTTGACACCAATTTGTATTATCAGTTGTACAATAATATCACAAGTCACCTCTTAATTATCAGTGCACTACCCAAATCAGTGCATAACCATCAGTTATTTATCATAACTGCACTACAATAGTGCATAAGGAAAAAACCACCAGCTAGTTATGATAAGTGCACTATAGATCAATAGTGCATGAGCATATATGTAACAATAGTGAAAGCTAACTATGCAAGAACTATGCAAACAATAACAAGACAATGTAAACAATAACAAAGTACCAACAATGTAAACAAAAACAAAGATCAAAGTCAATGTAAACAATAACAAAGATCAGAGTCAATGTAAACAATAACAAAGATCAACGTCAATGTAAACAATAACAAAGATCAGAGTCAATGTAAACAATAACAAAGATCAAACAATACGAAAACATTCGCATAAGTCAAATAAATAAACAGCGAAACTAAAAAGAATATGATGACAGAATGCGAAGATATGACAAACAAATGACGCTACAGTATATACACAAAAATTTACGTGAAGAACTGAATAATAGAAAAGAGGAGACCTACAAATACAAACAATTGAAATCGAAACTAAAAAACAGAAAGAAAGAGAAAAACAAAAAAAATATACAAAAAACGAAAATAAAGCACAACTCGTCACAACTAAACAGATATAGCAACGATTGTCGCTAGCAAATTTCACAATAGGAAATTCGCACAGTCCCTAACGAAAACGCTAACAGTAGAACCTCTGTGACGTGGTATCATCTACTGAAAGACACCGCCCAACCGAGAAAACCCGCAGAAATATAAACATATAAATACAAATCCAAATAACATATAACATGTAAACATATAAAGAGTGCGAAAAATGTGATAGACAGAAGGCTCAGTTAGAACATAAGGGCACAGTTCACAAACAAAACAGGCCACTTAACTTCTATGTATCCACAACGTCAGCACAGGTCAGAACAGGATGTGATCAGCATTCTTAGGACAATGATCCAACGTTGATCCATATCTGCTCTCGTAAACTGCCATGACGAAGGAAATGAGCTTCTAACAGGAAACAGCTTCTGACAGGAAACAGCTTCTGAACTTGACCTTCTGAATCTGCAACAGTAATTCTGAGACCGGAACAGTTGTTACGGCACTTGTCCTTCTTCTCAACAGATCAGGAAATCCATTCGCTCGGTACTTGTCCTTCTATTTGTAGACAAACTTCAATACCGCCGAGCAGCGCCCGGTCGTTTCAAAATATCAACAACTGTCAGGACTGCTGCGTCTTGCAAAAAATTTCATCAAAGGTGATGAATAGCAACCGCAATGTTGGCTTGTAGGCTGCTGATGATGGCTGTGTTTGTTGACCCCCTTGAGAGTTGGTACCAGAATAAACCAACTATTGGCCACCATGAATGATAAAGGGTGGAATTAGGATGCCGTCGAATTACCACCTCTATCGACACCAGGTATTACAATGCAAGATGTGGGTGTCTTATCTGGTTTAGATTGTTGCTGTGTGTGTTGCAGTAGAACAGTTCACAGGGTACACCACAGGCAACATGACGTGTAGAGTCATAAAAATGGTAACTTCGCTTTAGGTTTATACCATTTATTGCACGCCACAAAACAGTCATGATACTTATGTTATCATCGGCATAGCACAACGAATGCAGCATTCAAACTCATGTTAACTGACAGTCATGTAGAAGTCAATACTCAATAGTTGTATGGAAAACAAATATCATAGCGAAGCTTGATAAATAATACATATAACTTCTGCAACCGTGGTCAGCTGCAGATCCTTAATGTTCATAGACAATAATAATTATTCCTTCCTGATGCTAGCAGATCAGATGTATACAATACGTCCGTTTACTGTCTGCACGTGAGTAGCATACATGGATTACAGGTCAGCTCGACCTTTATAACCTTCCTAAGTCTAACCATCTGACTTGGACGTGATCTCTGATATAACGAATCCTGGAACACAGACAATAGTCTTGTTGGTCTAGAGCGACCCATAGATATATAACTAGTTCAGGTATAAAGATACCGGTGACTTAATCCTAGTCAAAGTACCTCTCCATTTTGAATCACACAGGCGAGCAAAAAGGCGACAAAATGACGAACCTCTAGATGATAGCCTAAAGTTCGATACAAGAGGAATTACCTTATTTCGGAAAATCAACCATGAACATATGCCTCCAGGCAGGCTTGAATAATACGGGGAAATAGTCTAGTTAGCTAACTAACTCACAAAGACAATGTATTTCCCTCAGAGAATCACAAGACGCAGTCGCGTCCGCTCGCTAATCAGTCCATTTCTCAACTCCCCGACCTGGGCGGAACAACAAACGACAACCAACTCGAGACATGCGCAGAGTGACAATCTCTGAGTCGCTGTTCACAATAAGACGATTCTAAGAACATTCGAGATAAAAGTCTTACACAGTCGCGCCTTTTATGGACATGAACAGAAGCGTTAAGAAAGGTTTCAAACATCTACAACAGTTGACTGATACTACCAAATAAGGAGATATGGTCACGCTTCGTTCAAGATATTATAGACCGAACGTGTCTCTATACAAGAGGAGGTAAACTCATAAAAAATAGCAGTATCGATATATCGGATTCTGTCCCTTTGACCATAAAATATATATAACATGCATTTCAGTCAAATAATGATCATACATACGAAAAACGATCATACAAAGACTTTGGAAAAAAGTAATTATTTGTGCGTAACAGTTGTCTTGTACGGCTTGCCTGAGGGGGCAGCAGTTCAATTCTTTCCTTGTCTCTTAAGAGATTTCCAGGAACTAAACGGGGCAACTTGTTCTTAATGGGTGTAAGATAGTGATGTGATGTGAAATGGTGATGCAGATGGAGACTCGGTGATGGAGACATGGTGATATTGATGGAGACTTGGTGATGTTGATGGAGACATGGTTGTCGCGAGAGGTTCCTTAATTTATGAAGAATAAGACAACCAGGTGTATCAGGTGATACTAGGATAGTTGCCAGAGAAGAGTCTGGTCTTAAAAGAAATACCCCATTCTCAGAAAAGAGCAATGGTGTATAGAGTTCATAGGTATAAAGTCAGGCTGTAAAGAATTTCTGGCCGAGATAGTAATATTCAGTACCAGAATTCTATGGTGCCCCTCTCAGAATTATACCTATGAACTCTATACACCATTGCTCTTTTCTGAGAATGGGGTATTTCTTTTAAGACCAGACTCTTCTCTGGCAACTATCCTAGTATCACCTGATACACCTGGTTGTCTTATTCTTCATAAATTAAGGAACCTCTCGCGACACTGGGACGCTCGTCTGGGATTGTTCCTGTATATTCTGAGCCTGCTGTTACCTTTTAGTGCTGTCAAGTGGGAAATTTTTTATAGTAAATTTTTGGTAGGGCAGGATAAGAAATAGATTTTTGAGTACCATTGAGTACAAAATAAGGTGTGGTACATGTGACGCGAAATCAGTCATTAATTAATTAATTAAGAAATTAATTTGATTAAGTGACTAATTATATTGGCAAAAATTTTTTTTTACTTTGTATTGGTTGCAACTAAATTACAACATTGCCATGGCAGATTTAGTAAAGTTCAGGTCAGCAACACTGCAAGTGGGGAAAGAGCTTGGGATGACTGGTGATCTTCTGATCCAGTATGTTACGACTGAATGCGATAAATTCACAGAAAGGGAAGATAAGCAGTTAGCACGGCAAGCGGAAGCTGAGAAAGACAATATGAAACTGCAATTGGAGGCTGAGGAAAGAAGGGTTCAAGCAGAGAGAGAGGCTGAGGAAAGAAGGGTTCAAGCAGAGAGAGAGGCTGAGGAAAGAAGGGTTCAAGCAGAGAGAGAGGCTGAGGAAAGAAGGGTTCAAGCAGAGAGAGACCATGAGCTAAGATTAAAGGAGCTTGAACTTCAGGCAACCGCCAACCACAATGGTAGTAGTTCACCTCATTTGGACAACAGCTCCAGCCAGAGCACCTCAAATGGAGCCATGAATTTTCATCTAGATCCATTTGTGGACAAAGTTGACGCAATCGAGGCTTATCTAGACAGATATGAGAGATTAGCGACTACTTATGGTCTAGAAAAGGAAAAGTGGAGTCTGAAGTTATCGCAAGGTTTGCGGGGAATTGCGTACGATGTCTTTTTGAAATTGCCAAAAAAGGATCAGGAAGATTACGAAGCCCTGAAGCAGGCATTGCTTGTTCGATATGAACAAAATGCTGAAGCATATAGACGGCGCTTCAGAATGGCGAAGCTTCAACCAGGAGAGACGTATCAGCAGTTCTCAGAAAGATTAGAAACTTACCTACTAAGGTGGTGTAAGTTAGGAAACTTCACCTTAGATTTCGAGGGGCTAAAGGAAATGATGTTGATTGAACAACTGTTGGATTCCATAACCCCCGAAACTAAAAAGTTCCTAATTGAGAACAAAAGAGACAGGTTGGCTGACATATCACATATGCAGAAAGCCACCACATGGCTCAATCCCTGACTCAAGGGAGTAAAAGGAAACAGGAGGGAGTTAAGCAACCCCAAACTCATAATAAGTTTGATCAAAAGGACCATGCAACCAAATACATGCCAAGATATGATAATAGGATAGGGACCCACAATTTCAGGATAGGAAACCTTACAAAAAGGAAGAAAAGTGCTGTAAAATATGTAAAATGAACAACCACCATACAACGGAATGTGGTAGGAAAGTCCCTCCATATCACGCTGCATGCATGTTAACAGTGGGAAAGGGAAGGAAGGAACCGACATCGAGTCCGGTAGATCTTCATCATCCCTCCATCTGTAAAGAAGTAATATGTAACGGCACTAAGGTAAAGTGTCTGTATGATTCCGGATTGGAATATGACTCAGTTGTGAGTGCGTCTCTAGTGCACCCTGAGCAGTATACCACAGACAAAGTGGAGATACAAGGGGCATTAAAGGATACAGCCACCATAACACTTCCCATAGCCAGAATCAATGTGAAAACTCGCTATGTGGAAGGAGTGATAAGTGCAGCAGTGTGTGATAATCCTAATTACTCGCTGGTGTTAGGAAGGAGATATGTTTTCCTAGGGAAACCAATAAAACCTGTGATAATGGCAACACTCCAGGTCAGGTCAACCCCTGGGAAGGAGGAGGGAACACCACTCAATATTCATCCGAGAGAGATGAGAAAGGCCCATGCTGAAGATAGCACATTAAAACCTTGCTTTGGCAGGCTGCCAAAAAGCCATAACCCCCCAAAGAAAGGACAATTTTATTTGAATGATGGATTGCTTTACAGGAAAGCTGGGACAGGACCCAATGGGCATAGCCAGTTAGTACTGCCATCTATTTACAGGGACAAGGCTATGGAACTAGCACATGTTGGATCAGACGGTGGACATAAGAAAATCGGTACCACCTGTCAAATGACATCAGTGCATCACTATTGGCCAGGCATTGCTGAAGACATAGATCGGTATGTGACTGTCTGTGCACAATGTAGCAAGGAAAACCCCACACGTTGGGAAAATCAACAGGACCTAGGAAAGCATTGGGGCGGACGTAGGCCTGAAAATAAAAAGGGAGACATAGTGGATAGGATGGCACCATCTCACAAAGGGTCTACCAGACAACCAGTTACTATGGCAACTCTCCGTATTGTACAGGGAGGGGATACAACACGTCCCATACCGACAAGATTTAGTTCGGAACACCAGGTACTGGATCAAAATAGGAGTGTGGTTAGTCGACCACCCTTGATAAAGGACCTGCGGGGAAACCCCAGGAAAATAGGTAGTGGGAGAGTGTGCAGTGCGAACCATTTGACTGATGCACAGCCAACTTCCCTATACGGCTATTAAATTAGCATTATGAGGGCACGGCAACATTGGTAGTTGCCCAGCCCATCACAGTCCATTGGAAGTACTGATACGGACATGGATTGAATAATATATATGGCATTTTTAAAGGGAGAATTGATTTCTTGGTGCAGGAAAATTTCATTTCCCCATATGAATCATATTATATGCTCTGAGTGTTTTCTCCAGGGTAATGAGGAGATTATTGGATCCCTTACCAAACCCAGCTATCGCTGATTCCTGCTGGATGATTGCCTCGTTATTGGTCTCAGATTGAAGCTCGACAGAAATCTCTCGCTTAAAAATTGGGGGGTGTAGTGGATTGATGGTATTGTATGATTGTAATATTACTTAGTGTGATGCATGAGGTCAGCTGTGAAGGCTCCTGAGATAAATGTAGCTGTGAATTTTCAGAAGGCCCTTCTTGCTACCACTTCGACCTCACACCTATCTTTTTTTTCTAATGAATGTGGCTACGTTAAAATTCTAGGGTAATGATATGTAATGTGTTGTGGTAGTTTACATACACACACAGATATTTAATAAGTCTAATAATATTAATAAAATGTTATGACACACTGAACTAACTCAAGCTGTGTAAAATTTTTGATAATAAATTTTCTTTAAGTTTATTTGTTCTGAACCAAGGTTTTATTTTGGTCAGAACATATGAAATGTTTTGCAATTATTAATGAAATGCATGAATATATGGCATAATAAATGAAAGGAGTGTACATATGTATTTTCCAAGACTAGTTAATATTACTACTGTTTATAGTTGTAATTTTTCTGGGAGAACGTTTAATGGATGTGCTGTTGGGGTGGCCTCATCACTCCCTGTCTATGGCGACTACACATTGTCCATTTATTGATAATATTATAATTGGTGTGTTAGAATTTAAGTTGGTGAGTATTCAGCAGTCCAGACGCTCACGTATCTTGAATGAGAAATCTGGTGCTGGAATAATTTGGCCCCACCTCTCCGTGCTTGGGGGCAATATCAGGCTGCTCTGCCAAAATATAAACTGCACGGGTTGTCGTAGATTTTGATAGGAGAATTAAGACTAGGGTTGGTCCCTTCAGAATAGGTTGGAATGAGTGATAGTCACAGTGAGAGCTGGTGAAAAAAAAAACCACAATAGAATTTCCCACACGTGAGATGATAGAATGTGATAAAGAAGCCGTCTTTGAGAATCGAGATAATCTTCTCTCTCTCACCTATCTTCTACGACCGCTTTTAAAGGCGTCAGACAGTCTAAACACAGATATATATATATATATATATATATATATATATATATATATATATATATATATATATATATATATATATATACTCATGGGCACGCACATACACGTGACGACAGGTAAACACACAGACGTGGGAAAACTATAACAATGATATACAGATAAATGGGATCGAGCTGACCAACGCACTGATTTTTTTGTTCAAGAGAGATATTTTAATTATCATATCAAAATTTCTCACAACACCAAAAATTACATCAAGGAAAACCTATACAAATAGTCATAAAATTTAAGAAAATGATACAAGTATGATAGCCCGTTAGAATCTTACTCTAGGTTTAGCCCACAGCCCCGTTAAGAGAACAGATGATGGCCCAAAGAGTTATAGATACGTAGGGTTGAGGCTAAGAGTTTTTCTTCTTTTCTCGTAAATGTATGCACAGAGTTGAATAATCTGATTTAGCCTAAGAAGTAAAGAAACTCTAGCAAATAGTAATAAATTCTGCAGGTTAAACAAAAAGAATTAAGACAGTAAATGGGTGACAATCTATAACTGTAAAATAACACTCTGATCTGCGTACACTCATTCATTCAGCCATGGCCATGCAGTTATACTCACAACTTTGCTCGCTGCCTCTGGGAACATACTCAATTCTAGGACCTTCACACAGACCCGAAAATGCAGTCCTTGACCAAGAAATCCCCAGTTCCAAAAGACGTACTAAACTCTCAGGGAACGATTCCTTGGGTGTTCTAATTTTTTCGAATGTCTGATTAAGTCACATAAAATATTGTCCAGGCACGAAAGTTAGCAGAGCACAATTTCATTAGCTTTGGTTTCTAGAATTTAAGGAATGTCAGATCGGTGTCTACTTTCAGGAAGTTACTATATTTGGTCACCACAGTACTAGTCAAAACTCTGTCGGAATGTTTTTGATCTTTGCTTGCCACAACGGGCTGAATTGTACTGAAGAGTTATTCTGGAAGAATTAATTCTGGCGCGAAGGCCTCTTACTTCATTTAACTGTTACAGTTCAGGTAATGAAAGTGATTTGTTTCTTCCCAAATAAAGTTCACGTACTAGAACGCTGGTAAAGTTGGGTACCACCGTTTCACTATATAAAAGAAAGAACACATATCAAATAATTTTACAATATGTACCCACTATAACTTACATTATTAAACCGCAAGTGTACTGCTTGACTTATCATTTAAATTTCCCGTAAAGTAAGTTATATCTTTAAAAAAAATCATCAATCCCCATGAATTTAGGAACACGTGTGTGTTCCGTCAACATCTCATGAGGTTTCTAGCATTTGTAAGTTAGCTTAGAAAAATATGATCTCGTCTGATTTCTTAGCAGTAAAATTTAACTTCATTATAGCTACATTATTGTTTAGTAAGCTAAGATATCATTTATTCTGCTATCCACTGAAACACGTCACTAGAAAATAATACAGACTATATAAATTTGGCACTCTGCGCAAAATCTAACTAGTGAAATATGAAATAAGCGACTTAACACTTTATCATTTCACAAAATACTAGATATAATATATATTACCTCACACAGAACTACAGGTAGTCGCACAACTTAAGAATTATATGCTGAATACACTGACAAACAACATTTTTCTTTCTTATATAAGAATAAGTGTTCTTAGGTCAGTTTCTTGCGCTGATTTCAAATCTGAAATCCGTTTATCTCTATCACGTCGGGTTCTTAAGATATTTGTGAATAAATATATTTTTGGGAAACCGTTATTTGCTCCGTTTCATTTTTACTATATAACTTATTAAAAATTAATAAAAAGCAACATAATTCTACTTTTTATACTGCTAAAAGATGCATGACATATGTTACGCGATTTTTCAAATAGTTACTGTATTTTTAAATAATTCTGAGCAAAATATGGCTTCTAGAAGTTGTAGAAATTCGGCTGATCTGTTCTGTTACGTGTGCGGATATTTTACCGATCTTGTTGACCAGAAAAACTTTACACCATTACTAAAGAAAACATATGAACTTTATTTCAATTCGAAAGTTGATGATGCAAATAAATCTTGGAAGCCAAATGCAGTTTGTTCGATACATTGGCAGGTTGGTTACGAAAATCGCCGAAGCATAAGTCGATGCCTTTTGGAGTGCCAGTAATATGGCATGAACATACAAATCACACTATTGATTGTTACTTCCGCTTGACAAATATCCATGGTTTCACTTTTAAAACTAGAAAGTCTGTGGTTTATCCAAATATTGAATCGGTTTCGAAACCAGTGCCTCATGATCCAATCACGATTCCGATCCAAGTACCACCAGAACAATATCCGTTGGACGTAAATGAACCATCAGAAAGTGATAGTTTACCTGCTTTAGAAACTAATTCTGACTCAGATTACATACCGGTGAATGATGGTGTTTACTTAATTAACCATTCAGAACTTTCAGATCTAATACGTGATCTCGCTCTTACCAAAGGACATCCGGAATTACTCGGTTCGCGACTCAAAGAATGGAATCTTTTAGCGCCCAATACTCCGATATCTAAATTTCGTCATAGACACAGAGAACTTGTTCAATACTTTGAGATGGATGATGACATTTGCTATTGCAAAGATGTAAACGGTCATGAGCACATAGTCAACGAATGGCGATTTTTCATCGATTCTTCCAAGACTAGTCTAAAAGCCGTGTTATTGCATAACAGAAATTTTTTTTCATCAATTCCAGTCGCCTACTCTGTTCATATGAAAGAAACTTATGACAATATGGCTAAACGTTTGGAAAAAATAAAGTACAATGACTACCAATGGCGGATTTGTGGAGACCTAAAGGTCATTGCAATTCTCACGGGCATGCAGACTGGGTATACTAAATTTTGTTGCTTCCGATGTGAATGGGACAGCCGCAACAGACAGGAACATTATGCAAGAAAGGTGTGGCCTATCCGGGATCGTATGCAGCTCGGGCATAAAAATGTAATACGCGAGCCATTAGTTAACAAAGACACCTTCATTTTACCACTGTTACATATAAAGTTGGGGCTCATGAAGAATTTTGTAAAAGCGTTAGATAAACGAGCAAAGCTTTCACTTATCTTCGAGAAAAGTTTCCGCAAGTTAGCGATGCAAAGATAAAGGAAGGTATCTTTGTAGGACCTCAGATTAGGAAAGTTATTGCAGACAAACAATTCGAGAACTTGTTACATGGTAGTGAACTTCGCGCATGGATGGCATTCAAATCGATCGTCGATAACTTTCTGGAAAATCACAAATCTGTCGACTATGTTGCATATTGTTAAGCAGTGCATAGATGCATACATAATTATGAGCTGTAACATGTCCCTCAAAATCCATTTGCTCGATTCGCATCTTAACTTTTTCCCTGACAACCTTGGCGAAGTCAGCGATGAACATGGAGAATGATTCCATCAAGATATCGCCGTAATGGAGTCACGTTATCAAGGACGGTGGAGTGTGACCATGCTTGCCGATTATTGTTGGATGCTTCATCGCGATGTACCACATGCCATTCACCGACGAAAGTCGACTGCAAAGAAATTCAAGCCTACATAACTGTTATACTTCTTGTACGAATGATATTGTAATACTGTATGCGTTGTTAAAAAACTTCAATTGCGTATTTCTAGAGATCCCGACCTGATAGAGAAAAACGGTTTGCAGATTTAAAAACAGCGCATTAAAATTGACCAGAAAAACATAGAAATGTTAGAGAAAGAAAAAATTTTTGTTTGTTTGTTAGTCAGTGATATTTAAGGAAGTCTAGAAGTTCGACAAATTGCCGAAACAAACTGAGAAACTTCGCTAACAGCTATTCTGTTTCGAACAACCTGTCTACTGCGAATATAGGAGCGAGAATGAAATTAAAGTTTCAAACTCGGGCCAATATCTTAAAATCAGACAAAGGGCCCCAACTTATTTCGCCAAGCGAAATTATCTCCCCTACTCCCAACATTTACGTCAGCTTAACGCGTGACGTAACTGCCACCAGTGACCGAGAAATGCGCGTGACAGTTGCAAATCTCAGACAACCGTCTACGACTGCGTCGTACAGATGCCGGGTTTGACACCTTAAGCTAGTGACAGGTGAACAAAATGGTAGACCAAAAGTCTGCTCTATGTCCAGCGAAACGAATTTCTCACACCTCAGGCCCAGAAATCTGGTCGGGCCGCGCTCTGACCGGGGGAAACTGCAGACGTATGTCTGGCGAGAACCGTATCTTCACAGCTATCTGCGCGACTGACATCTGATGCAATAAGGTTACTAGTCAGTATGAGAAAGAAAAACGATGATGGGAAAGAAATATATTTTTCGCAACGAATGATGCGAAAAAATACAGGAAAAACAAGTACGGAAAGATAATAAAATGAAAGGATTAGGGTGAGAGAATAGGAAGAAGATGTAGGTAATTTAATGATATAAAGACCCACGTGACACGGGTCCACTCTTGTAATATTCAACACCTCATTTGACACCACATTGGTGCCAAATAAAAACTCACAGTTCTGCAATAAAGTATTGGTCATGTGTCAGAATTCCATCCTCTAAACCATTTCTGGACACAACACTACACACAACAACAACACCACATAGACGGGTCAGATCTCTTTGACCATACAACACATCTTACCAAGTTGGTTTCACATATGATAAGTTCTCCCAGACTACATATTCTGAAATATGTTCATTAGCTTCCTGCCGTAGAATAGGATAGGTGATATGTTCCACTGATCTCAACACCTGATCTGTCTTTCATAATCCTTGCTGGAGTTTATGTATTTTATTTGTCTCTAGACCCTGAACTGGGGCGGGGGGTCTAGAGCGAATCCTTACTTGTTGTAAGGGATAGATTTTGATATGGCAGTATCAAATCACTCGAAACATTAAACAAATATTAAAATATACAAAGAAATACTTTCAGTCTTACCAGAATTATGAATATAGAACACAGTTAATTGCTAGCAAAACTCAGCTGAGCTGCTGGCTTTAGTATGGCGTCCCTCTAAATATTTCAATTAGCTTCTGGGAATTACACCACTAAATAATTCACTGTGTCTACTAGGACAACTTATGACGAATGGCAAAAATGCGCGTCTGAGCGCCGATAATATATTCATCTATGGCCAATCACCGCCTTTTTTCCTTTTCAAATTCAAACCTCCTACCAAAAAGTCATTTCAGTCATACCTCAGTCAAGTATGCATTATTGTCTGTTGGTCCGTCTGTCTCTACTTGCGTTTCACAAAAAACACACTCACAGTCTTTGGCAATATCTTTCTTATTATCTATCCGTCTGTATAAATGAAAGCATATTATTTCACTGCTCAAGATGGGCCATCCGGCCAGCTAGGTTTTATATTCCTAACATTATTATTAAGAAAAAGTTACTTTTCAAGGTTAGTTGGTTTTTCGAAATATTTCTAGCATCTTCTATACTGCGTTTGCCGCTGAATTCAAATAAACGGACTAAGTTATCGCAAAAGCGTCCAAGAAATGACTGTTGCGTATAATAGCTAAGGTCCCTTTTGTCGATTTCTTTACCTTGTGTCAACTTGGGGACGTGACTTTTTCCTCCTTTCCCCACTAATTGCGTCTTTTAGCCTTGCTAGTTTCAAGCACGCGTTCAGTCATATTTTTTTCCCTCTGATCTCCGTTCTCATCCCGTTCCAAGGGTAACGTTTTGCCTTCACGTTTAACAATTTAATTTCCATGGCGGGTGATGACCCGCGGCGTGGGCGATCATGTATTCTAGTAGCTTACGCATTAGTTTTTATCCCTACGTTGTATCATTGGAGATATTTTAACGTTGTATCATGGTTAATTTTATGACAGGGGGCTATCTGTAGCGTAGTCCTGAACCAATATCTAAGGGCAATTAACGAGAGCCTACCTTGCCTACCTATATCGAAATATGTCAACAAATGTTTTCGACCAATCGCTGCACGAGCTGAACCCGGTCTCAGGAACCTTAAGCTGCAGGATTGCTAGAGGGAATCTGTGTAAACGTGAATGTGTACTTGTGACTTCAGGCCAAAAGATAAGGTATGTCCCTCGGAACAATGAGCACAGTAAAATACCAGGAATCGTAAACTTTCATTAGATACATGGATTTAAGTTGTAGAAGCATGGACACAGGAGTTATGAGTGATTACATGCAGTAATAACTTGGAGCGAAGGCTGGTTTCCCCGGGTTCAACTGTGATTGCAAACACTACAAGGGAGGCAGAAAAAGGTTAGCTTGTTTAAATGGTAGCGCCCAATTGGCCGGTTTAAACAAGACCTGGATGGAAGGAATCGGTTGGGAAACACCGGAAGAATAAATTATCGGAGTTTTGTCAGATCGACAGATCGGGCAGAAAGTGGTTGTTTTACTGAAATTTTGGTAAACATAAACTGACCCAGCCAGCCAATCGAAACGCTTGTCTTCCGTTTGTCCGCTATCTGTAATAACAAGGGAAACAAATCTGGAATATTGCTCTTGAACCGCCAGAACCAAATTCGTCAGAGGACAGAATCAGATTCTACCCCAGCTCCTTCGCCATTTGCCAGTGAAGCAGACTGCATGGGTTTATTAAAAGCCTGTTGAATCTGAGATTGTTGGTCAGAGGTATCCTGTCACTCATCTTGTTAGCAGAGAAGAACATTGGTGTTGTACCTAGCGGTGGATGATTTGAAACAAGCACCCCGTACCTACATCAGTTGGAAGAGTGGGGACCCTCAGTGTTGGGTTTCTCCATCTTATATTCCTGCTTCCAAATAAAAGGCGGAAGCGAAGAAGTTAAGTCAAATTAGACAAGACTGACTCGCAGAGCATTGGCGTACCACACCCGGTTATAGTAGTAGTGATGAACACAGTGATGATTAAATTAGTCTAGAGGATTAGTTGCACTAAGACTTTTCATAACAAGGGAGCCTTAACAACTAGGAAAAGACTTTATTTTTAGTGGTTGACTTTTATTTGGTGTAGATACATGCAACATCATCAGTGTGTTTTTATTTTTAGGGTTTGTGTTTACACAAACAAAACTAAACAGATGACTGTACATAAATAAAATTAATAAATTGTAGTGCACTGTTTTTATTACTTTATGTCAGCTTTGAATTACTTTGAATTTAATTAAATCCCCTAGATACTACAACAGCCCATAGGTATAATTCTGAGAGTGGCACCATAGAAATCTGGTACTGAATATTACTATCTCGGCCAGAAATTCTTTACAGCCTGACTTTATACCTATGAACTCTATACACCATTGCTCTTTTCTGAGAATGGGGTATTTCTTTTAAGACCAGACTCTTCTCTGGCAAATATCCTAGTATCACCTGATACACCTTGTTGTCTTATACTTCATAAATTAAGGAACCTCTCGCGACAATGGTGATGTTGGTGGAGACTTGGTGATGGAGACTTGGTGATGTTGATGGAGACTTGGTGATGTTGATGGAGACTTGGTGATATTGATGGAGACTTGGTGATGTTGATGGAGACATGATGATGTCGATGGAGAAATGGTGATGTTAATGGAGATTTGGTGATGTTGATGGAGACATGGTTATGTTGATGGAGATATGCTAATGCTGATGAAGATATGCTGATGTTGATGGAGATATGCTGGTGATGGTGGAGATATGGGGATGTTGATAGAGATATGGTGATGTTGATCGAGATACTGTGATAATTACCGTAGTATATCTCATGAACTTCACGATTGAAATAATTTTTTTTTATCATGAAGCTCTTGGGGTTTCACTAGGAGTCTGGAGTAAAGTCCTAGAGAAACCGCGTAATCAAATGCTCACAGTAGAAGGCTAGTCCCCACATTATCTGCATACGCCACTGCCGTCTTTAAAGAGATCGTAGAATATGGAAAGACATGGCCACCCTAACTGATCGGCATGGCACTGAGTAATGTTGACAGTGAAACAACAACGGCCGTCACCCGAGATCCTTGTTCCGACATTTCAAATAGGTCGAGTGTTTTTTTTAATTGTTCGGCATCTGGCGACAATGGACTATTTTACGATACTTAAATCTGTTTAAGTCCTGACAAAATGCAGCATTTAAGGAAGTTGTATACGATACTGTGGGCTTTTATCATCGCTGTATTGGCGTAGAGACGGAGGAGTGGAGATAACAACTGATGAACAAACAAACAAGATGTATTTTCCAGTTTTAATTTAACTAAAATGGTTTTACCATTCCGTGACTAAGCCATCTTTGTCATGCATGGTCTTGTTTTTTCCTTGTCCACTCGGGGTTTATTTCTAATCAGGATAATAGGACTTATTTCAGGGATCTTCCTTGGCGATTTGTAGCTTAGACAAAATTATATGTTTAGATTTATTCTGGCTTCCTTTCTCTGAGCGTCCGATTGGCAGAGGGGTTAGAGCGCTGGCCCCAAGCGGCAAAGGTGCCACGTTCGAAACACGGTGGCATCACGCTCCAGTCTACCCAGCTGTAAACTGGTACCTGACTCTGCTCTTGAGTTAGGGAAGGATAAGTCAGTGAGAAAGGCAACTGGCCACCCCCATCTTTCGATACTAGATCTAGCATAGTGAAGACTTCACTCCCATACTGCAGTATCTGCTATTGGGACTACCTGTTTTTTCCTTTCTCTACTGCTTTCATACGTATGTCCCTAGCGAAGCCCATGTGGTCGTAACGCTGGCGGATCCTTCGTAATTTTCGCCAGTAAGACTTACGCTACCTGTGTTCGTTCTCCAAGCCATGGTGGTGTCCCCTTCAAGTTCCCCGAGGATTATGAAGAAACAAAGAAAGAACAGCACTACTGTACTCTGATGCATGTCGTACGGAGCGACCAATGAGAAGTTGCGCGTGAGGCTGGCAACCTCGGAGTGACCAATGAGAAGTTGCGCGCGAGGCTGGCAACCTCGGAGTGACCAATGAGAAGTTGCGCGCGAGGCTGGCAACCTCGGAGCGACCAATGAGAAGTTGCGCGCGAGGCTGGCAACCTCGGAGCGACCAATGAGAAGTTGCGAGCGAGGCTGGCAACCTCGGAGTGACCAATGAGAAGTTGCGCGCGAGGCTGGCAACCTCGGAGTGACCAATGAGAAGTTGCGCGCGAGGCTGGCAACCTCGTCATGTCAAACCACCGCTGC
Organism: Oreohelix idahoensis; assembly: GCA_024509875.1. Classification (NCBI taxonomy): domain Eukaryota; kingdom Metazoa; phylum Mollusca; class Gastropoda; order Stylommatophora; family Oreohelicidae; genus Oreohelix; species Oreohelix idahoensis. The sequence goes on along the minus strand of JAMPIV010011742.1, from coordinate 11,049 downwards.
AGGAGAATTTGACTTTGATGGGGTGGGTGTTTGCGTGGAGTAGGGGAAGGTTGAAATGGTGTGGCAGGATCGCCGATGTGGAACTGATGAAAGGGGCTAGACAGGTGCTCGTGGAACGAGAAATTAGAAGAGGGATCTGGCGATGGATGGGACACGTACTGAGAAGCCTTTTCTGTGAAATAGAAGGGTGGGACACGTACTGAGGAAGCCTTTTGGTGGAATAGCAGGGTGGGACACGTACTGAGGAAGCCTTTTGGTGGAATAGCTGGGTGGCCCTTGTTCATGTGTCCCCGGGGTGGGGAGGTAGTGGGAAACTGGGTGGCACGCAGAGAGGAGAGCCGAAGACAGAGGTGGTGGAATGAGGAGGATGTGAGGAAACGTTGGGCTTACAGGAGGAATTGGCGTGAGGGTGTTTGGTCATTAGGCGCTGAACTGTTTTGATAATGATGATGATGTTGGTGATTCAGTTTAACTTTCTATTCCCCATGTATTTATCATATGTTTTTTCTAGGTAATTCTAAACATACTTGTTTCTTTGAAAAAAAAAAAAAAACAGTGCATTCAATAATTCTCCCTATTCACAACTCAGTGTTGTATTCACCACGTTAAAAACTGTCGCGTTCTGCCATCTGTTGTTAAGTAGTATATACACATAGAAGAACAAACATGACGGATATAAATAGACTCGGTTTTTCCAATTATTCATAGATTCCAAAAGCAGTAATATCCTTACATGTTCAAATATTATACATCCGGATCAGTAGGAAACGCCGTGAGAGTGGGCAAAGTTAACATTGTGCTGAAAATAGTAACAGAGACATCATTATCTGTAGACGATACTTAAAAAGAGATAATTAAACATGATGACAAACTGAACGGTTTCAATGACAGTGAGACTGATGTAAGATGGGAAGTTTGACTGTAAATTTCCGATGAGCTGGTCAAAACGATTAGGGGGAAGTTTAGTCGATGGGATTCACGTGTGACATAACTGCCACATAGCGCGATTGGTAGTTGTGTTCTGTCTGTTTGTCTGTCTGCCTGCATGCCTGCCTGCCTATCTATCTATCTATCTATCTATCTATCTATCTATCTATCTATCTATCTATCTATCTATCTATCTATCTATCTATCTATCTATCTATCTATAGATCTGTCTCTGTCTTCGTATATTGGTGGTGGTAGTACAGATTTCCTGCAACCGGAAATGACACTATTGGCATCCGTTAGCAACTAATATTAATGTGTTTCCCACACAAATTAGTAAGAAATAACGTTCTGACGATTCTATATGCTCCTACAATGTTCAATAGTACATGTATGTATGCTGCCCTAAGCGGTTTTAGTTCCAAGTCATTAAGAAATATACGTTTTGTGACTATAATCACATTTCTCTTCCCCCCCCCCCCACACACACACACACACACACACAGATTTTACTATGTACGCATTCAAATCTCAAGTAAAATCTGGAACACTGTTTCTAAAATTAGCCTGCTTTTTTTCCAAGATGGCACGCACTGTGGCCGTAATTTGTTCAGTGTGACCTTTATTATCATTTTCGCCTTTTATAGAGCATGGAGCAGCAACAACTACAGCTGGTCTTCACCTTGCTTTTCATGTGTCCTGCAGCCGTGGTTTCTGTCCTAGTATGTTTTACATGACAAGGTTGCCAGTGTCATACACAACCTCATATTGGTCGCCACGTACGACATGCATGAGGGAACAGTTGGCTTATTTTGTAATTATGTCCTCAGAGGCGCCCCCCCCCCCCCCGGGAACTACGAAGGGCCCTGAGGATGATGTTTGACAGTGTTTTGTAACATGATTGTAGAACTGATGTCTTTTTGAATTTCCTGCCGGCTACATTCTCCCATGTTTGTAGATAGGTCAAAATGTCTCGTGTAGGTCAAGGTCGTCTCTAAGGAAGTAACTAAATAATGGGACTACTGGTACCTCAGGGATGTTGTAAGAGTGGATAAATATGAGGTTGTTAATGAGGCTGCCAACCTCATCATTAAAATAAATTGCTGCACAGACCACTGATGCAAGTGTATATGAATTCTTTGGTGCAGGAAAACAAGCTGTAGGCGTGGCTTCATGCTCCTTAAGGAGCAAACAAGAGATATAATCATGAAAATCGTCGAATGGCGTGTCGTAAGAGACTACATAAATGAGGTTGCGCATGGAATGAAACAGCATCAAGTGAAACAAACTGCTACAGCAGACGTTCCTGAATGAACACATTAGTACTTCGGCGCAGACTTCATGCATTGCGGCCACAGCAAGGAAAGCTCCGTACTTCGACAAGAACAAAACAAAAGGGGGGTGAAGGAAGATGGAAGAACATATCTTTCCAACCTGCTTCATCTTTTCTTGTATCTTAATTCTTACTTACTGAGTCTTACTTAATCGTCCCTCTTCTATCCTGGGGTGTAGAGGTTTGCCAGAGAGAGCGCCATGCTATCCTATCGGCTGTCTTCCTTTTGGACTGGTTTCAATCTAGTCCTCAGCCCTTCAGAGATGTTGTCCTCCCAATGAGCTCTGGGTCATCCTGGAGGTCTGGATCCCTGGCCAGTATCTTGATTCATGATGTATTAATGGTACATGCTGTGATATATCTTATCGTGATTGTAACAGAACATACTGCATCATTGATTTTCTGGTTACATAAATTTTAACTGGGACATTGTCGTAATTTTTATCTGAGAGGGTGCTGATGAATATTGGTCCCTTTAGAGTGTAAAGTGATATTGAAGGCTCTGTGAGAATAATGATTTAGGTGAATGAGGTAGTAGATTCACAAGCGCTGGGAAGGAGCAAGGACAGTCTCTTATTACGACAATATCTGTTTTCTCACAGACTACTCCTATCTCTCTTCTGCACAAACAATTGTTTGTCAGTTCCAGTCGCTCAACGTACATGAATACAGCCTACACAGATGGAAATGTTTGGAGTTTTAGGCCAACCGACAACCAACACAATTAATGATTAATACCATTATTATCATAAAGGACTCACACATAATTGTACATTTACAGTCAAAAATCAAAGGTTACAGAATACAAGTATGATAAGGGAAGAGGGGTTTTTGAGGAGAAATATCCCATCCACCGTTTCCCGTTTATATTTACTAACAGACAAAACCCGGTCCCAAAGACAAGAAAGGGGGGGAGGGGGGGAGATCAGAGATAGGCAATTTAACCCACTGGTAAATTTATTACTCTGAGGCAAGGGGTTACAGAAAAAAAAAGGGGGGGGGGGCGGTGTAGAGGAAAAGCTAGGGTTCTCAATTGTCTCCCTTTAAATCAACAAATTTTACGGGAGGGGGAAGGAACACAGTTACCCGATCCCGCTAGGAGAGATCCCGTACAAGGAATATAATGCACCTTAGTACAAGGTCGAACTAATTAAAAGGGTAAAGAAAAGATAAATCTCCTTTCATTCAAAAAAACACACTAGGGCTGGCCATCCCCACAAACACACACGCAGACTTACCGAAAGGTGAATTCTGGCACTTCATAGGAAATACATCAAAAACAGCACTAAACCTTGGCTTAGGTAAAAGTATTTTCTTCCGTGTACAGCCCCAGATTTGGGGTTTGTTGAAGTTAACAAAGTGTCCCGAAATCGCTGGACGTTGAAGTTTAACGGTACTGTTTATTTATTAGATAAAGTTCCTAAAGAAAGGCACAGGCACTTGGCTAAGCGTGAGGTATGGTGTGGTCCCTAAAATTGGCACAGCTGGTGGAGATAACTTCCTTTTTCCGTAATGTCACAAGTTAAGAAAACACTGAGGTAAGTTCTTCTACGGGGGGGGGGGGGGGGGGGGGGGGGGGGGGGGGGGGGGGGGGGGGGGGGGGGGGGGGGGGGGGAGGAGAGGAAGGGGGGAAGGTAAAATCCACTGAATATACGTGACAGACAGGGTTCAGGTAGATCGGTGTTTTTTTCTTCACAAATAGGGGCAGTGAATAAAATATGTTCTGCTTCCAGTTTTCTTTAAGGACTCTATATGAACTAGTATTTTTAAAGTGTTTCTTGAATGGCTGTATTCTCAGTTACGTTCAGAGGAGCGGGGCCCATTACAGGTCGCCACCAGTTTAGCTTTAAAAAGTTCATATGTTACTGGAGTTATCAAACTGAGTTTGGCAGAACTCTGTATATAATTAATAATTGCTGGGATGCAGGTTGAATGATCGTTCTGAATGAAAGATAATCAAAACAAGAAATGCATTACAAATCATATTATAATCTGACGCGATAAATTACAGTTAGCCTATTTACTTATTAGCGTCGTCAATTAACAAATCAGGAAAACTTCCCGTGAGTTAAAAATAATTAAAAGCACATCTATCGATACAGAACTAAACTGTATTAAAGTTATAATTCTCTTTAACGTCTGCAAAATAACTTTACGCGTCAATTGTATTAGGAAATACTTTTAGCTGTAACATTAGTTTGCACTAGAACTTAGAAAATGGGTTTATTTAATAAGGTTAAATTTACACCACAATCCATTGAAATCAATTGAAATAACTCGACCACTGATCACTCGAAGCTAATGTATAAATTACCGTCTGCACAGAAAGAATACACTCCAATAGTCACGAAAGTAGATGAAATCCAGCAGGAATCCGACTATGCTAGTGCAACTAGGATTCTGTCAGAGCGAACGATAAAATGCAGTTTTTCGGAGTTCTCTATTTATACTTCTCGAATGTAACTTGAATGGGGCGTGTTAAATTTTCGCACCTTTCTTGAACTTGAGCAAAATTCGAGATACCTCGCCGTGGTGTTAACCGTGGCGATTCCTTCGTTTCCCCCGTCTACCGATTTCCTTCCGTCTCAGGCTGCTCGCATAAGAGTGCGAAAATTTCCCGAGAAGCTAACTCTGTGAGCTGAAAGTTCCTGATTCTTTAGATCGCGGCCGCTCCACGTTGAATTCTGAAGATCAGCCTGTTCTTTGATGGTACCGCTGTTCTGAGAGCTTTGGCAACTCCCACCAGGCGGGGTGACAGCCAGGTAAGAAAATGATCTGCTGTTTATTGCTCTAGAAACAGGAGTGAGTCTATGGCCCGTCCTCTTTCGGGCCGGCGTTAAGGAAAAGATTGCTATAAATCGTTCTCAGAAATGGTTGTGGGCGGGATTTAACCTCCCATCAAAGGCCATGCGATCTCAAACGTTCACATAAGATAGCAGGCTACATATTAATGATCCAGCGTGTAAGGTTCTCGTGGAAAAGTTGCATGCCGGTAAAAGTTACAACAGATGATCAGGGGTTCTAAAGTTATGAGAGGCCAATATTCTGTTATCATCCATCGAGTCAGGGAAATTCATTTGCCATACTTAGACGTACGTCACAATCGTCCCCACTTTTGAGACATGGAAACTCGTTTTCATGTTTCATTTATGACAATGAAGCTGCCCTGATCGGTAGCTTTTGGATGATTGGCATCTACGATTTTCTCCTCTTCCTCCGTGGTCCAGTTTCTACTCAAGAAGTCAGCTCCGACATTCTGTTTTCCTGGAATATATTCCACTTTGAAGGAATAAACACTCAATAGCAAGGCCCAACGCATTATCCTTGCGTTGAATTCCTTCTTGGCACCCAGGAAAGCTAGTGGAGCATGGTCTGTTTGCACCGGGAAAGAAGTACCATACAGAAACTCATGATGGCGTCTGATGCCATGAATCAGAGCGAGACATTCTCTTTCAACGACACTGTAGTTGCGTTCCGCTTTATTCAGTTTCCGACTGCCATAGGCAACTGGAAATAGCATGTTCAGGTCACTGTCATCGGCTAGCAGCAATGTAGACCCGATGCCCTGACCTGACACATCAACTCTCAGTATGAAAGGTTTCTTAAGGTCAGGTAACCTTAGGATGGGGTATGCCGACAACTGTCCTTTCAAAGTGCTGTATGCATGTTCGCACTTTTGATTCCACATGACCTTATCAGGACAACCTTTCTTGGTGAGGTCAGTCAGAGGTGCTGTCAGTCCGTTGAAGCTCTGGATGTATTTCTGATAGTATGCACATAGCGATATGAAGGAACGTACGTCTTTCTTCGTTCGGGGTCTTTTTGCTGCCACAATTTTCTCCACGTTCTTCTTAATAGGCCAACTGCATCCGTGAGAAATAGTATTGTAAAGTTTCTTTTCTTCTTTCCACTCTGTAAAGTGTCAGTCTGTATGCTCTGTAAGGAAGAGTGGTGTGTTGTTGAGATCAGGCATGCCCCCAGTCTACCCAGCTGTAAATGGGTAACTCACCCTAGTCCTGAGTTAGGGAAGGCAAAGGCTCCAGGGGAAGCAGGCCCTAAACTTGGTCACTCCAACCGACGCAGGATGGTGTATGTATGAAGTAGAAGTGTAGAGTGTGATTACCGCGAATGGTGTACTGTTCGTGTGCTGACCAATATAACCACTCATACACATGTGTCTACAAGGCACCAATGCAGACTGCTGGAATCTTTGTTTACTCAATTTATTCAGACGTACACACTGGGACATACGAGTACATCATGGTATGTTGACATATCAATTTGTAGGTATACATAGCAGATCTGAAGTCATGACACATTCAGAAATAATGGGCAGTACATCAAAAGTTCAATGTCATGATATATTATGGCCGCATCCCCCTATCTGACTAAACGCGTCAGTGAAGGCAGATCGGTAAATAACTAAGGTTACTTGACGTCCATAGTTTGTAGCATATATTATGAAACCACGAAAGAGGGGGTTTCTAGCAAGATTGAGATCTCCCTGTCACTGTCCGATAATAGGATAAATAATCTGTTCTCTTGGCAGTGATCAAAACATATGATGACCGAAATCTAACATGGCCGCCTCCCTGAGTTGTCGTTCACTCATTCATAGGAAGGAGAATATAAGCCAGAGTTAATTTATAATGGGTATATAAATGATTTCATAAATGTTCCCATACAGCTCTACGATGATCAGGTTAATTCACGTAGCCATAACCGCTGTAGGAAAGTCTGTCATCTTTGTCGATACAAAACACGACCCTAGCGATACGAAGCACAATGTTCCATCTAGGTCGAATCGACATGAGATCATCAAAATAGGGTCTGGCAATATATGGAGTCCGAATTATACATTGTACCGTACCTTAGGAGAGTCTCTAACATAAACTATAGTAGAGATACCATCTCCTTTAGAAGAAAACCACTTCATGAATTATATTTCCTTAACAATCTACCAGCCCTTTGAAAAGTGCGTACACGCCATTATCACGGTACATCGGAACTCATCACGACTTGTCAAGACAACTCATACTTCCGCTAGACCGGAATAATAAGAATCTAGTCCCGCCTACCCATCCAAAATATACAATATAGGACTGATTCTACTTGTACTAATAATATGTAATACATATGAATTCAGGCCATAAACATAATAAGCAAATTAATATATTTTCTGGCCCTAAAAAATAAGTACAAACGTAAGAGCAATCCATGCGCCGGATCAATATCAAGAACGATTACACCTATAATCAAAAGTGTGAATCAAACATGGATTCTCTCGCTTTCCCCATAGACAGCATTTTCATACACAAATGAATGAATGTCTATATTTTTCCCATATTAAATAGCCATATCGATTTTTGTAATATGTGCGTCAAAATATGCACGCAACAGATTACCACACCCCTCGGGAAAAAAAAATGGTACATTTTTTTTTTTGAAATCGATCTAGGAGCAACATACAATAGGCTCACAACGCACCAATACAATGCGCAGATGATAAGCATAAGTTTTATGACCTTAGAGAAGGTACTTCTCTAAGTATTAATATTTCCAGAGAGGTGTCACCAACGCATACTACAATATTAGCAATGACAAAATTTCCACATTAGTTTATACATAAATTTCATCTAAGATATCTTAACATCATGATCATCAAAGACGAAAAACATTGAAAGATCAGTGGTGAATAAATATCAATGAACCGCTAAGTAGTGTTACAATCAATATATGATATATTACATATGTGTACACATTTCAACATAGAAACAACTGTATCAAAGTTGTATAACAGTTATGAATCATGTGGGTATCTAGACAAAATATCTGCCATTACATTTTCTGACCCACGGATAGCTCGCACCGAAAAATGAAATGGCTGTAGAGCAATCGCGTATCGCGTTGATCTCGCGCTCTTCACATTTTTACTCTGAATAGCCGTAAGAGCTTTCTGGTCAGTTTCCACAATGAAATGCGCGCCCAGAAGAAATCTTTGCAGTTTAAGGATTGACCAAACCATAGCCAATAATTCACGGTCTAGGACCGAGTAATTCTTCTCTGCGGCATTTAATTTCCGAGAAATATACATCACAGGATGCAGAGTTCCAGAGTACTCTTGCATTAGTGCAGCTCCAATCCCGGTGGATGAAGCGTCACTACGAAGAATAAATGTCTTATCCTTAGAAGGCAATACTAGGATAGGTGAAGTAGAAAACATAGTTTTAACCTTATCCAAAGAGGATTGACATTCTTGAGTCCAATGGACTACATTAGGAGACCCTTTCTTTAGCAAGGAAGAAAGAGGTGACATAATGGAGGACAGATTCGGGATGAATCGTCCATAAAATTGTATTAGACCTAAGAGACTTCGTACTTGCTTTTTAGTCTTAGGAATAGAAATGTTAAGTATCTTACTTGTATTATGGTCTTCTGTTTTTAGGAACCCATGACCAACACGGTGTCCTAAGAAAGATATTTCGCTAAAACCAATACATGCTTTCGATGGTTTCGCTGTCAGGTTATGCTCGCGTAAGATAGACAATAGTTCATTTATACCATTATAGTGATCGTTCCAAGTATCACTGAAAAGACAGATGTCATCAAGATACGCAATGACATCTGAGCGATGAGATAGGATTTGACGCATCATGCGTACAAATGTAGCAGGGGCGTTCATAAGACCGAAAGGCATGAAATTCCATTGGAATAGACCCCTAGGCGTCGAAAAAGCAGTAAACGGTTTGGCGTGTTCGGATAGTGGAACTTGCCAATATCCCTTAGACAAATCGAGTTTAGTAAAGAAGTGAGAATTCGATAGTCTCGTAAGTAGCTCTTCTAGTAAAGGCATAGGTTCAGCATCGAATTTAGTCACTTGATTCAATTTGCGATAATCCACGCAAAGACGTATGTTATTGTCTTTTTTTCCGTACTATAACCATCGGCGAAGAATATGCTGATGTGGATGGTTCAATAATTTTTAACTCTATCATCTCATCTAACTCTTTCTCTACCTGTGCTTGAAAATGTATCGGGATAGGATACGGTCTGACTCTTATAGGACTATGGTCAGTAAGAATAATGTCATGTTGAATGACATCAGTTTGACCAGGAATGTCAGTAAGGACATCCTGAAATTGTTCTAACATAGTAGAAACTTGTTTCTGCTCTCCTGTAGATAATTCTGGAGAAATTGCAACATCTTTCCATGATTCATTAGAGTGAAGAGGAATCATTGGAAAAGGTAAATTTACATCCGAGAAACTCGTTTCCTCATCCTGTATTACTGACAGAGATGAGTACTGTCCACGTTGGACTGGAAAATCGTTTTCCGTTTGTCTGGAAAACAGGTTTTGTAAATAATCAGGACGTTCATAGGAAATTTTTCCGTGAGCATGTTGATGTCGAACGTTTCCGCTTACCGTCAATATCGACGATATAGTCAACAGCGTAACCCTTTGATATTATATCGTACGGACCTTTCCAAGAAATGAGAAGTCTATTTTCCCTACAAGGTAGCAAGACAAATGCTTTGTCACCTGGACAAAGTTGTCGCAAACATCTCTTTTTATTGGCAAATTCCCTTGCCTTCTGTTTCGCAAATTCAGAAGAAGCAGTTGCCAATTTGCATGCTTCAATAATCTTGTGTCTAAGTGCGATGACATATTCATAAGAGGATTTTGTGTCATCGACAATATTATCAGCAGTTATAATATCATGAAGTAAGGACATAGGACCTCGCGGTTTCGCGCCAAAGACAAGTTCAAAGGGAGAAAATCCTGTATGTTCGTTGGCGACCTCTCTATATGCAAAGAGAGCCGCGGGTAAAACCCTATCCCAATCCTGAGGATGATCTTCCGTTATCTTACCTAGTAGGTTTTTCAGAGTTCTATTCAAACGTTCCACCATCCCATTGGACATAGGATGATAAATACTACTCAGCGATCTCTCTATCTTCAGAGTCGACATTACTTGAGACATGGTATCCGATATGAGTTGGGTACCATGGTCGGATAATATTTCTGCTGGAAATCCCAGACGAGACAATATTAACCAAAGAGCATCTGCGACATCAGCAGTAGTTATGCTCTTTAGAGGAACAGCCTCCGGCCAACGTGTGCACATATCAACACACGTCAAAATAAATTGGTGTCCTCTAGCAGACTTTATCTTAAATGGACCAATGATGTCTATCGCCATTTTTTGAAATGGCCGAATGGGAATGTCTGCAGCCTGAATAGGTGCATCATGGCGTGGACCTCTGGATTTAATCTCTTGACATACTTTACAAGATCGACAATAGATTCGTATGTCCTTATTCACAGCAGGCCAAAAGAAAGATTGAAAAACTCTAGCTTTAGTACGGGAAAAACCCATATCTCCAGCACACTGCGAATCATGAGCGTGCTGTAAGATTTTAACCTCAACTCATATTTCCCTTAGGACTTAAGGATTCAATGCGATTACAATTTCTACAATGGACTTAACCGGAGTCTTGTAACCCATACGCTACAAGTACGCCCCTCAAAAAACCTCAAATACACCCAACAATTTCACCCCAAAATAATCCCTATACCCTCCAAGACAAACTCTAATTCACCAAAAACCATATAAATCACCCTTCCACTATTTCCCACACCCACTTTCACCACACTTCACATTCACAACACAACCTCCATATCCTCAATATTCCACAACCTCTCAATCTCCCACTATCAACATCCAACTCCTCAATCCACAACCCAAAAACCCACCCACTTCCCCAATCAATATTCTATCCAACAAAC
>JAMPIV010011741.1:0-90464 GCA_024509875.1 Oreohelix idahoensis | reverse complement strand
AACAGTGTAGAAGTGAGAGTAGTGTTACAGGTGAGGTAGTAGGTATACAATGAGGATGTGATAACGCGAGGAGAGTTGTTTTTTTCAGTAAGTTGTGGATTGTGGAGTCAGTACACGCGTAGTTGTTACGGTGATCGGTAGTTTGTGTGTGAATATCTGTTATTTATTATCATGATGTTAAATAGTGAATCTATAGGGAGTGCCATCATATGTGGGAATGGAATTATGTGGTAAGGTATTCAGAGTGTATGTGATGGTGTGTTAAGAGTGTGGTATTGTCGGAGTGTTATGATACGTTATAGGTAGGCCTCGATGTGTTAGACTGGTATTAAAGAAACGGTGTAGTAAGTATAGTGTAGAGTCGGTAGGAGAAAGTTGTGCGTAAGTAGGCAACGGGATTACATGAATTGAAGGGAGTATGTTTAGTAGTTTGAGAATTAGGTGAAAGTAGAGTATTGTTATAAAGTAGTGGAAAGGGGAGGTTAAAGTATGACGTGTTAGATAAAGTCTTGTTGGGTTGAGTGTGTCTGAGGGGTTGTTTGTTTTTTTATAATGTATTAAAGTGGTAGCAGGTGTGAGTGTGGAACAGATTTAGGTTTTACATGTATAGTACATTCGTGTTAAGCTGGGACATATTTTAAGAGTGTTGTATTTGGTGGGGGATTGGCGCGCGGTGGTTGGTTAGATCGCGTTAGTGTGGAAAAATTATAATAGCGACGCAGTGAGTGATAGTATAGTTACGCTTTTAACATAAAGGTCGTGTTGAGTGATATTGTATTAGTGAAATCAGATGTACAAGTGTATAAATATATTGATTTTGGTATTAACGTGGAATAATTTGGGCTTGTTAGTATTTCACAAGGACGTATTTTGGTGACTTTAGTTGTGATATTTAAGAAGTAGATAGTGAGTGATTTTTACCTGTATTAGCAATGTGATAATATTGTGAATTCGTGCATTCATAAATTAGTTCGATGTGGTCAGTGTTATTCGATGTTGCATTCAGTGGAATAATTTATATTGTAATGTTTATTGTTGTAGGTGTGGAAAGCTAGTGATGCTAAGTTAGTGGAAAGAGTGGAAGGGAGGTTGTCCGTAGGGGGGGGCGGGGTGGGGGGGGGGGAGCGGTGGGGGGGAAATAGGATGGAGGGGGGGGGAGGTTAGTGACGGGTTTAGATGGGGTGGGGGGGGTGGGATGGGGGGGGTGTAGTTATTAGGGAGTTTTGGGTTAGTTTTTGTTAGGTGTTTTGGTTTTTTTGGGGGTTAGGGTGGGTAACGTTGCAAGGGAGGACAGGGAGTTGAGTGACGTGAGTGGCGTGAAGTAGGTTGTTGGGTAAGGGGTGGAGTTGCGTGGGGGATTGTTTTATGGTGGGTTATGGTGGTCAGGCGTCGTAGGTGTTGGTTGATATGTCGGCGTAGGGGGGTAGAGTTTTGTGACTCTCGTATGTAGTGTTAGCTGGGTCTTATTCCGGAGTCTGTGGTGCTGCTTGTTGGTACTAGAGGAGGGGTTGAGATGGTTGGGGGGTGGGGACGGGTAGGTGTGGTGTGGGCGAGGCGTTTTGAGCGTTAGTGGTGTTGATTGGTTAGTGTTGAATGTTGATAAGTTATTGTGTTGAATTTGGGTGTTCACCTGGTATCCTTGGGGCATTTCTACTGGGCTTTCTGGGGTAAGGGTGAGAGTGTCCTTTGTTAGGTGGGTTGTTAATTTTTGTGTGTGGGTTGGTTTTTGTGTCGGGTTGTTGTGTGGATTGGTATGCGGTGGGGAGTATGGGTGTTGAGGGGGCGATGTTGATGTTTTTGGAGGTGTGGGGGATGTGTGGGTCAATGTGGGTTATTATCTTGGGGGACCTTTCTTGTTTGTCGATCTTATAGGTGTTTGATTCTCATGGGGGGTAGAGGGGGAGGTTCCTGAGTGTTGTATGGTTGCTGGAAGAGTGTGATTACCAGACAGTTGGATAGATTGCCGAGGGGTGTTGCCTAATGTTGGCGTGTTGGACAGGATTGTGTTTGTGATCTTTGTTTTTGTAAGCTGTTGGAACGAGAAGTGTGTAATGTGTTGTCATTCTGTGTAAGGTGGTCTGCTGCTCATTTCCGAGGGGACGACAGGGTGAGAAGATGAGGTGTTGGAGTGGATGGAGCATTGAATGTAAGGTCAGTGACGTTGCTGGAGCGGGATGGTGCACGTGAGGCGGAGGAGGGTGGATTGATGGGAGTATCTGTAGAGTGTGGATGTGTAGTGGTGGGGGAAGGGGTGGTGGGGGGTGGTTCGTGATGAGATGAGGCAGGGGGGTCGGAGGAGGGGGGGTGGGATCTAGGGTATGAGGGTTCAGGGGATGCTAGTGCGGGAGTGCGGTTAAGTGGGTGGGGAAGGGCCGGAGTGGTTGGTGCGTTGAGTGGAAGTGAGCGAATAGTTGTATCGTGGGGTCTGATGTTGTGAATAATTGGTTAAAGGCATAGCGATAGGGTTGGAATGTTTGGGGTGGGGGGGAGTGTCGTGCTACGGAGAGGGGTGGGAAAGGTGTGTGGTAGGGGGGGGAGGGAAGACGTTCTGCTGATTGCTGAGTTGAGTGTGTGAAGAGTGGAAGTGAGTGTGGGTATGCCATGCATAAGGTGAGGGTGGCCGCCGTACCTAGGGGGGAAGGTTGGGTGTATGTATCTTGTGGCACTTAGCCTTTAATGTAGTGAGTCTTTTGGTGTTTTGGATGACTGTGTTGTTCGGGGGCGTGGTGGGATGATTCTGCGCCATTGGCTATAATTGGTGAGGTGCTCGAGGACGTGTGGGGGTGTGATAAAGTTTTGCAGTACAGGGGGCGCGGGCAGAGGGTCCAATAGGGACACTCATCCCCGACCCCTTCAACCTCCCATTGGTTTGTTTGCTGTTCTTTTGCCTGTTATTCTTTACTCTGGTACAACCCCTATCTGTTTATGATTCTTGTAGTCTTTTGTGTAGCCAGTTGTTAGTGCGGGTTGTTGACCACGTGAGGATATACTTCTGTATATTGCTTTAGGTCAGGTTTCTGTTGAATTAGTCGTATGATTCTAGGTGTTGAATTTATGTGGTACCTGGTCGTATACTGATGTGTGTTACATGTGTTAAACTAGTCTGCATTGTAGAGATCGGTGGCCAGTTGGGGTTGAGGGTGAGCCTCTGTCTAATTTGTGATTTGTGCGGTCGGGGAGAGGACTGATTATTGCGCGTTATTTCTGTATGGAAGATCCGGTGAGACGCTGATAGGGTGTTGTCGGACACTTGAGGTCTATTGCCGTTTAGGGTCTTTAAATGTAGGGTCCGTATTACTTGGGGGGGGAGCAAGTTAAAGCGTGGGGGAAAGGGGGAGGGGTATGACGGGGGGCGGAAGGGGCGGGGGGGGGGTATTTAGAGCGAACGTATGGGCGGTGATAGTTGTGATACGTGGGGCGGGTTGGCCAAGTCGGGACGGTCTAGAGGTTAAGGGGGGGGTGTAGAGTTGGGAAGACGACGAGGCAGGGTGGTCTGGGTGGAAGCGGTGCGCGGAGGGCCAGAGGGATCGGACGTTACCAGCGGGATGGTGTCGGTGAGAGTAGAGCAGTAGTGGAGTTATGTCGCGAGTTGGTAGGGCACTGATTAACGTGACATGGAGCTGTGTAGGGTGAGCGACGTGGGTAAAGGATCTGACGGCAAATTTGGAGGTAGTGAGGGAATCAGTCAATAACTTGGGAGTGTGGTAGAGCGTCGGGGAATATTCTATGTTAGGCTGGGGGGGCTCGTGGGGTGTGGTGATAGTGTTCCTATGTGGTGTTGGGGGTTAATGGATCGTTCTTCTGTTAGGTGGGCTATTTCCGGCGTAAACGCATGTGTGCTGCTAAAGCAGTGGGAAGAGGGTGTGTGAAGCGGGGTGAATAGACCCTTGGGGGGAGTTAATGGAGGAAGTGGAAGGCTGTTTGTCATTTTTGCTGTTGGGTGTCTAGGGTCTTGGTGTTGGTATTCGATGTGGGTGGATGTGATTTTGTGTGTAAATTTGTCTTGTTTGGTAAAGTGGTTTGGTTTCGTGTTTTGATGGGGTGTGTGATAGTGTAGTGAGGGGGTGTTTAGAATATGTGTGTTTCATGTTTCGTGATGGCGAGTTTTGGGATTGGGTTTTTGTGTTTAGTAGCTAGGTTTGGGTTCGACACATGGGTTGTGTATGTAGTGGTGATTGATTGGTTTGGGACCGGGTAGGAGGGTTGTGGGTTTTTTTGATTGCTGGGTTAATTTGTATGAGTGTTAGGGATGTTTCCTGGGTGGCCAACTAGTGAAGTTGGGAGGAAGGATTTTTGAATGGTTGGATCGGGTTAGGATATGATCGGTAAGTTTGTATGAATGTTATGGAATAATTGGTTGTTTTGGGGAATCCTTGTTGGAGGGTTTATAGGATTCGGGATATTTGGTATTAAGGATGTTATGGTATACTAAGGGGTTGTAGTGTGATTATTTGGGAGTAGTCTAGGGTATTAGTTGTAGAAGTTTATTAGGTGTTTGTATGAGGGGAAAATTTTGGGGATTAGTGGTAGTGAATATTAAGGTGGTAATATTTAAGAATCTAGGTGTTGAGATATAAGTGTTGGTGAATTCACAGAGGGATTTTGTGTTGTGGCTAGTATAGTTAGGTAGTGGGTTTTTAGTTCTCCCACTGTCACTTTCTACGTATGCGGATTAAGTTGATATGGTATACAGGGGGGAAATATTTGAAAAGCACATTTTGAAAACAAGAAAAAAGGGTAAGATTGGGTCTTAGAAACGTAGTGGTTCGCAGGAGGTCCCCGATGGTTGTGAAAGCATTTGGAGGGGATATTTTAGTGAACTCTGGTACTTATCGGATGAGTAACAGTTTTTTGTAGTAGGATTGCATATTGTTATTAGTGGTATGTCCACTGTAAAGACATTTAAGTTTGAGAGTAGAATTTGGTAAGAATCTTCTCCCCGGACCGTGAAATATCAATGGTATGATTTGTTTATTAAATGATGGAAGTTTGAACCTTAGATATGACATATGAGTTAATGATAGAAAGAAGGATGTACCGATTGGTTTGTGACAAAGAGGTAACCATGTAGATACCCCAGGCTGCTAATATTGGGGAAGTCACGTATTAGTTAGTGTAGTTGTCAAATTAACATTAGCTGAGGTTTACATTTGAGTTTATAACGTGACATGTAGAATGTGTTATGACATATCAGGTTGGTGGTTGGGAAGGAATAGTTATTAGGACTTAAGAAATACGTTATACAATTCTATTCATGGAAGACTCTTTGGAAGTAGAAGTGGTATTAAGAAGGATAATGTATTTTATAATAAAACGTTACATGTGGACCCACAGGGTTGGATTCAACTTGAAGAAGAAAACTGATAAGCACTTGTTTCCTAACATTTGAAAAAGTAATAAACAGAGAATATGGTTGGTTATTTGATAGTTGTAATCGAGTGAATTAGGAGTACCCCATGGATTATTGCTAGTTTTTATGACCAGCCTCAAGGATAGAAGGACTGAGTTATTTGGGAGGGCATTGTATAAGGGTTGTTTAAGGTGAATTTGTCCGACAGAAAGTGGATACTAGCAGTGGGGGAATGGGTCTAGTTAAGTGGTCCTACGCGTTGTAGTGGAGGAATCAACCCAGCCCGGAGAGTGTTATGATAGAAATTGAGTTTCTATATTTTTGGTTTCTGGAATGAGCCAAGTTAATGATATGGTTTAGGTTCAGGGGTTGTATGTTACCGTGGTTAATTGCATTAACTAGTGAATTTGAAGTATCACGACGGTAAAGCTACATGGGAATAGAGGTAGCGTGTTACTATTGTTTGGGGATTTGGAGGGGTATACTGCCTAATTGGACGTAGTGGGTGTATCCATGGGACTCTTTTGGAGGGTTTCATGAGTCCAACAGTGGCCAAAATTGTGAGGTGGGGTATTATTGGGTTTAATGTTGTTTAGTTGTGTTCAGGTTGTATATGGTTTGGATAATGTAGTGGGTGACCAGTAAAGCTTAAGGTTGGTAATGTGATTGCTAAAAAAGATATGGGTGATGTTAAGAAGGATAATGGAAGGATATGTTGTGGGGGGCTGAGGTTTTTTGGGTAGTAAAGTTGTGGAGGGAGTGGGATCGTGGTTTTCGGTGTGTATGGATGTAATATACCATTTTGAGAAAAGTGTTGAGACGTGAATACTATAGTGATTGAAATAAGGAATATATTATGAATAATAAATGAGATTATGTGCATGTGTGATTGCAATGAACTAATTTGGCATGAAGAAGAGGGATGAAGAGGGTTTTTTTTGAGAGGTTTTGGTTATTTTTTTTTTTGTTTAAGGTTGTGATGTTAGAGATGAATGAGGTATTTTGGGGTGAGAGACAAGGAGAAAGGAAGAGAAGAGGGTTTTGAGAAGAAGAGGTTTTTAGGAAGAAGAGGTAGAGCGATGGATTTAGAGGTTTTTTTTAGAAGAAGTAAGAGAGAGGGTTTTTGTTTTTTTTTAGAAGAGGTTTTAGATAGGGTTTTTTAGGAGGTCTAAGAAGAGGTTATCTTTTTTTTTGATGATTTTTGAGTGAGGAGTAAGGTTTTTTTTTTTGGGAGTGGGGTGTTTTAGTTTTTTTGTTAGAGAGGTTTGGTTATTGTAGAGGTTTTGACAGGGTAGAAGAGAAGTGATGCAGTATGAGATTGATTGATGAGAGGTCTGTTTGGGTGTAGAAAAGAGGTTTGAAAGAAGCGGAGGAATGAGGTTTTTTTTTTTTAAGGGTTAGTTTGTTTGTAAATGAGGAATATGAGGTTTTTTCGTGGATGAGCGAACGGTACGAGAGTGGGGTGGTTGGGTGGGTGGGGGTGCCACATCCATCATTAAACAAAGTTGTGTTGCCTGTGGCTGTTCCATGTTTCTCATTATCTTTGGTTATTTTTCATATCTTCATATTCATCACTGTCTTACAGAAGAGAGAATCACGGCCATTGTACAGACCTGAACACAGTCATCACTCAGACAATACCAAGGAGAATTCTCCACCATCTTCTGTATTGAGAGGAGGGACACATCCGAAACTGATTCAGAGAACGTCAAGTGAGTGTCTTTCTTTTATATATATATCTCAATATTTCACCACTTACTGTCTTTGTAAAGTTGACTTTGTCGTTGTCTGACTGACTTTAACTGTATCATTGTGTACTATTTAATGTTTCTCTATGAGACTGACATCATCTAACCTCTCTCTTTGTATTGTTGACTGTGTCAGTGTCTCGTCTGTTTCACCCTTCATTTCATATGCTTGACTATGTCAGTGTCCGTCTCACTGTTTCACCTCTTTGTATGGTTGACTCTGCCAATGTCTGTCTCACTGTTTGGCCACCCTTTCTTTTTCTCATCTCTGCCTCAAACTCTAGAGGTACCAGGTTCGATTCCCAGTTGAGGGGAATATATTTTATGGAAAATATTTTTCAGAACCAGTGGTCCTAATAATGTCATACTCCCCCCTGGTCTCCTGGGTAGTGAGATCGGATGCCTAGCCTTCTCGGATTAGGGCAAAAAAATAGGAGGTCCCGTGTGCAAGTTGCGCACGTTAAAAATCTCACGGCAGTTGGAAATCGTAAAGAGTAGACCTATCAGGCCGCTGCCCTGGCAAAATTTAAAAATTAGAAACCTACCCACCACAAAAATATTTATAGAATGTGATTCCTATATACACACATTGGGATTCTCGCCGATGCTACGGAGTTTGTGCACTGTGCTGAGATCCTCCTAGTGTGATCTAAGGGAGGAGATCGGAGCACTGATGGAGTAGTCCGTGTGCAAAAACCAAACCAAACCAATTCAATCTTTTTCTCATCACCTAATATTGTCATCTATGTGCTTGAAGTAACTCTGGTATTCTAGCAGGTAGACTATCATCACATATTTTGAAACTTGTACAGTTTTATTTATGCTGTCCAGTTTCCAATAGTCTATGAATGATCAAAGAATGGAACCAATGCTCCCTCAGGCATGCCATATGTGCTAACTAATATAAGGTTGTGCATTGATTTGGCAGACTTAACAATAGCTGCAGAAACCACCACTTCGAATGCACTTAAGTGCTTTTGTGTAGGCTTCCTGCAAGGGAGACAGCAGAAGTGGTGGCAACATAATCTGTAAGTGTGAAAGGAAACTGCTGTTCATGATGAATGGTTTTATACAATCCTAGTTATGACATCTGTATTTTTTTTTTTTTTTTTTTTTACATGCAATGCCATTTTGTTTTCAGGCAGTACAAGCAGCAGCACCACAGACTCTACAGAAGGACTCACAGCAACAACTACTAAGGTGGGACATAAATGTCAGAGTGACTTTTCTAAACATATTTCACCTGATCTACCTGAATGTCTGACCTCTTGCTGTTTCACTGTAAAGATGTTGCAGAAAGTGGAGCTAAACACATATAACATAGTTAGAAAGTGAATGAACAAACAGACTTTACCCTGAAAAGCCAACCAGTCTGACATTCTGCTCCTTATCTAAACTTTTGTTCTGTACCGTGACGCTTGCTCACTCGGGGCAAACAGTAAGCAGTTAAGATGAGAATATACTACTGTACAGAGAGACAAGATACCAGATAGAGAGAGAGAACAGAAACTATACCTTAGAGCTAAGAATATACTACTGTATAGGGAGATAACATAACGTAGAGAGGGAACATAAACTATACCATAGAGCTGAGAATATACTACTATACAGAGATGCAACATACCACTAGAGAGAAAAAAAAAAGCTATACCTTTGGAGTTGAGAATATACTACTATATAGAGACACAACATACCATGGAGAAGGAGAACAGAAACTACACATTAGAGCTGAGGATATACTACTTTATAGAGACACAACATACCATGCAAGAAGAACAGAAACTATACCATAGAGCTGAGAATATACTACTGTATAGAGAGGTAACATAACATGTAGAGAGGGAAAGTAAACTATACCACAGAGCTGAGAATATACTACTGTACAGAGAGGTAACATAACACTTAGAGAGGGAAAGTAAACTATACCACAGAGCTGCTACATACCACTAGAGATTTAAAAAACTATACCTTTGGAGTTCAGAATATACTACTATATAGAGAGACACAACATACCACGCAGAAGAACAGAAACTATACATTAGAGCTGAGGATATACTACTTTATAGAGACAACATACCATGCAAGAAGAACAGAAACTATACATTGGAGCTGAGGATATACTACTTTATAGAGACACAACATACCATGCAAGAAGAACAGAAACTATACATTAGAGCTGAGGATATACTACTTTATAGAGACACAACATACCATGCAAGAAGAACAAATTATACCTTAGAGCTGAGAATATACAGGGTGTCCATAAAGTTTCTTTACAATTTAACAAATTTATTACAAAGGCAAATGAAAAGACAAATATGTGGAAATTATTACAAAATGAGAAGTAGATATTGAAGTTTTTTTTTTGGCTTCATTTAATACACCTCTATATGGGCACCATTAGTTGCACGAAGCACATCAAGACGGTACTCGATTTCTTGCCATGTTCGCTGTAGCATAGCCTCATCAATGGTGGCAATGGTATCAGTGATCTTTTGCTTTAGGTTAGTGATGTCCCGTATCTTTGTTTGATACACGATATCTTTAACATAACCCCATAGAAAGAAGTCCAGGTGAGTGATATCTGGTGAACGAGGTGGCCAGGGAATTGGGCCATCCCTTCCAATCCACTGGTCTGGAAATGTTTGATTTAGGAACCCACGAACATGAAGTCCCCAGTGTGGTGGTGCACCATCTTGCTGGAAAATGATGGTTGGTTGAAGGTCATCTAGTTGTGGGGCCACATATTCAGTCAAAAGGTCAAGATAAACATTTGCAGTAATTGATGTCTCGTTGAAGAAAAATGGACCAATGATTCGATTGCACATGATCCCACACCACACATTCACCTTTGGACTATCTTGGTGAAGTTCCCTAGTCACAAGGGGGTGTTCTGATCTACAGATTCTCACATTATGTGTGTTCAGTTTCTCTGAAACATGAAAGGTTGCCTCATCACTAAAACAAACTCGGGTGAGGAATGTTTCATCCTCAGAAATTCGTTCCAGCATGTTAACTGCAAACTCTTTTCGTCTTAGTTTATCATTTGGCTCGAGTGCCTGTAAGAGTTGCACTTTGTAAGCGTACAATCGCAATTTTTTGTATAGGACTTTGTGCACTGTTGAACGTGGTAGCTCTAACTTTGATAACCACTGAGTACATAGAACAAATCTGATTAAGATATCTCATCAATTGCCTTTGTAATAAATTTGTTAAATTGTAAAGAGACTTTATGGACACCCTGTATTACTTTACAGAGACACAACATACCACACAAGCAGAACAAATTATACCTTAGAGCTAAGAATATATTACTGTACAGAGACGCAACATACCACACAAGAAGAGCAAACTATACCTTAGAGCTGAGAATATATTACTGTACAGAGACTCAACATACCATGAAAGAAGAACAAACTATACCTTAGAGCTGAGAATATATTACTGTACAGAGACACAACATACTACACAAGAAGAGCAAACTATACCTTAGAGCTGAGAATACATCATACAAAGCTATGAACATGGTGTGCTAAAATGTTTGGTAAAACTAAGCTAGAACATATACAGAGAGAAAATACCATAGAGTTAAGAATACCTCATGCAAAGCTAAGAACATAAAAGGCAATATTAAAAAGTAGTCTCATAGCAGATACTGCTGTAGGGGAGTAAAGTGTTGAAGACTTCACAAAACTAGGTCACCACTTTATGTGGGGTGACCAGTTACCTTCCTTCTATAACTCAAGAGCAGTCAGGTATTCATTTACCGCTGGGTAGCCTGAGGTGTGATGCTACTGGGTTTCAAACTCGGTAACATTGCCTCAAGAAGCAAGTGTTCTAAACACTCTGCCACTTGCTAAGAACATGGCTTATAAAAATATCATAAACATATTGTACAAGCTAGCACATAACAGAAAGCTAGGTTCTGAAGACATAACATTATTATAATAGAACATCTGCAGCTAAAACTTACACATACAAGGTATATCTGAGAACATACCATATAAAGATACAACATATACAAATATATATCTGAGAACATACCATATAAAGATACAACATATACAAAGATAGATTTGAGAACATACCATATAAAGATACAACATATACCAAGATAGATCTGAGAACATACCATATAAAGATACAACATATACCAAGATAGATCTGAGAACATACCATATAAAGATACAACATATACCAAGACAAATCTGAGAACATACCATATAAAGATACAACATATACCAAGACAGATCTGAGAACATACCATATAAAGATACAAGTTTATAAACTAATAAAACGGTATTGAATCAGTTTTACAAATAACAGTTCACATGAGACAAGGGACGTTTCGGGTTTTACCCTTCGTCAGCCACAAACAGGTGACAAAGACAAGAATTACATATAGTAATAGGTACTACAAAAACATACGATGATAAGAAACAATACAAAATGAGCGATACAAGCAGATGAAAAAGTACAATGATAATACAAGAAAATCGAAAAACCTAACAGAAATACCGAAGCAAGAAAGTAAATAATAAACGAAACGAAAAAAAGAGAATGAACAAAACTTCGGAACAAGTCACTTAGCTAGAACTGTAAATGCTAGGAATACACAAGATCGCAGTACTCTCTCCAAGAAATCTCGAAGGAAGTGACGTATAAGATATCGACAATTTTTAGAGATACAAAAGGATATGAAACGAACCAAAACCAAAACATAAGAAGATAGATCGAAAAAACAACGAATAAAGAAGAATGAAAGAGAGAGAAAAGCTACCAGAATTTATGCAAAATGATGTTGAACATTGAGACATATAAAGATACAACATATACCAAGACAGATCTGAGAACATACCATATAAAGATACAACATATACCAAGACAGATCTGAGAACATACCATATAAAGATACTTGCCAAGAAAGAACTTAGAATGTACCATATACAGATACAACATACCTTGTATACCAAGACAGATCTGAGAACATACCATATACAGATACAACATATACCAAGACAGATCTGAGAACATACCATATAAAGATACTTCTGCAAAGACAGATCTGGAATTATGTGAAAGCTGACAAAGAGCTGTCAAATGATGAGGACTTCCTGTTATCAGATGATGAGTTTGAAACCAAGAACTTAGTGATGATTGCTAAAAGGTCAAAAAACCACTTTTTTCTAGTTTTGTGTGGTTTTGGAAAATGTGACTAAAGTTAAATGAAAATATTTAGGAAAGTGGTGTATAAAACTAAGCAATGATTGCTCCGTCCCTCTGGATATATATGAACTCTACCACTGACCTTCCATTGCCATCCATAAAATTAACAACACTAAGGAGCTGTTTGTCTTAGGAGGCATTGCTGAATGAGTAGGGTAGAGACACAGCCCATATGAAGATTGTGGCCAATAGTCTGACAAGAACACAGTCGACAACTACAAAAGGTGACACAGACCAATTCTTATGATGAAACATTGATTGTGGTGATCCTGGGCCCCTTATGGAGTGTAAAGAAGACTGAATGATGAATGAAAAAGAGACATGAAGTAGCATCAGTATATTTTTTACTGTAATTAAAGAAAGTAACAGGTCTTTGCATCTTTCTGTCATTTTATGGTCACAGCTATCCAGGGTGAATGATGGGGTTTATGATAGCACCACAAGTGTTGTCAGGGCAGTCATGACCATGACCAAAGAAGCACCACAAGTGGATGCTGAAGGATACTTAGAAATGGTTAAGGTAAATAAATGGTGTATATTCCTTGCTGCTAGAGTAACTTTAGATTTCAAGGTTGCATACCTGGCAACCTGTACAAATTTTTCGTACAATGTACGGATTTTTGATACTTTTAGCAGTGTACAGACTTGTTGCACGGATTTTTCTCCCCCTCCCAAAAAAAAAAAAAAAAAAATTCTAAAAATATTTTCCAACCCAAGTTTTTTAAAATTTTAAATCAGAAAATATTTTCTAGCCCAGGTTTTTTTTTAAACCAATTTTTTTAATTCTGGGAATCTCGGCGTCCGTTTTTAAACTGAGGTCTCTCCCAGCAACCAATCAAATCCTTTTATACCCAACAATTCGGCAAAAACTTTGAATTTGGCCTCAAACGCTTTCGGTTTTCAGCTTGACATGACGTATTTTTAAAGTTACCTGTTATCAACGACCATGCTTGCTTGCCACCACACTTCGACGCCATTTTGTTTAAAAAAAGCTAAGTACTTATAACTTGGTTAAATATTGCTGTTGTTTTGCTTTGTTGCAAGTTAATCGCTGTCTTAATCTTTCCAGTTATATCTTGCCCTTCAATATATTTCCGATAAATTGTCATAATATTTTGTTTAGGCCCTACATAACTACAAAAAAAAAAAAAAAAAAAAAGTTTGTTTGCATTGAGTAGGCCTACTTTATTCCAGCGTTGATTATAATACAAAACACTGTACATCGAAAGAATAGTGTACCTCATGTTCACTAAGTTTTTTTATATGTAAAGAACAGCATGAGACTATTAGCATGTTTTATATCACAATAATTCAAATGCTAATAGATTTGTATATGTCATTTCTCATTTTAAAACTGTATTGCGTATAATTTATTAATATATTTTTTGCGTAAGGATTTTTGGGTGTTTGTAAGGATTTTTTGGGTCCTGCGTACAGATTTTTGTCTCAGGAGGTTGACAGGTATGAGGTTGTTCTTTATGACCAGATGGTAATCACTAAACTAACTGCCATTTGAATTCATATCCAGATGAGCAATACATTTTCATCATTTTCTTCTTTTTCAAGTACCATGTCTGGTGGCATAGGTGATCATGTCTGTCCACAACTTCCTGTCTCCAGAACTGTTTATGAGTTGTGGGACTTCTTTCCAAGCTGTGGTGTCAAACTGTCCAGATCTTCTCTCTTTGTCTTCATCTGTCTCTTTTTCCTTCAGTCTTTCCTGTTGTCACGATTTATTCCAGTTTTCTTGTTCTCATGACATGTCCAAAGAAAGTGGATTGTTTCTTCTAATGTGAGTAATACATTTCCTGTGTGCTTTGGCCTCTTTTTTCAGGACATCCTCATTTCTTTTCATCTTGGCCACCATGTCAGAGATTTAAGATAATAGTGGTTCATATTAAAAATGTGCTTCTCAGTGATCAGATTACTGCACATTGCAATGGTTTTATCATCATTATAAGCTTTGGTGTTTTAATTATTAAGAGTGTTGTGTTTAAAAAAAAAAAAAAGTTAAAAAAGCATTCATGATTAATATCATTGGTTAACTTGTAATGTCATCATCATCCATCCATGTCATTTTCTTTTTCACTTCCTATTGAGCATGAATCCACCATTGCACCTGGCCTACTTGCAGGAAGCCAGCACAAAGCATACACATGTTCTTGTAGCTTTGATTCTGTAACAATGTTTTACATGATGAAGTTGCCGGCTCCATGCCCAACCTCATTACGTGACTTGTACGACATGCCTGAGGGCGCAGTAGACCTATTCTTGCTTTGTCTTCTCATTTCTTGGCCGTATAGTTCTATCAGCAAGTTTCTTCAGTGTGTGGCCTATCCATCACCAGCATCTTCTTCTCACATCTTCTTCCACTGACAGACTGATAGGTTCATACTGCATGTTGTGATGGTATAGGAGGTAAATGCAAGGTCTTTTAACGTACAGTATTCTCCGGGAATGTGCATTTTTGACAATGATCATGTTGTATGTCCACAGAAAGTTGGCAGTGAACTTCGGAATTTATTGGCGCGAGTAGATGAGCTCATGCCCCAGCTACCTCCAGAGAGTCACAAACAGGTGTGTACTTGATTGAGCCAAGTTGGAACTATGCATGAAATGTCGGGAATAAAATGTTTGTACAGACATGGAGTTACATGGAACTTACTTGAAATGTTGTAAATAAGGTTGTATGTACAGTAATAGAGTTATCTAGCTTTTTAAAATGGAACTATGAATGTGGTAGCAGGATTATGGCACTTTCCAGGGGCGGGGACACATGGAAAAGAATGTTGACTAAGACACATCTCAGGATATTTATAGATAACAAGCATACGCTCCAACAAAAGGCAACACAGCAGAAGAATTATAGTTTTATTTGTAGTTGCTTGGAAAATGCACTCCCAAAAAATAATCATAAATGACAATTGTAACGGGAGACTTCAGTGTGGATATGTGAATGAAAATGAGTATAAAATACTATCTGTTTTCATACTGATAACACAAATTACCTAACGTGCCATTCATTTGATGCAAGACTTTTAAGTAAATGAGCTACTCAAGAAGTCAGAAAAATTAATGCTTATGGTGAGACAGAGAAGAAGATTTTAAAAAAAATCTCGTAAGGGATTCGTATTTAAGCGATACAGGAAGACTTATTATCTTTTTATTGACTTGACATATCCTCGTGTTACAGCTGGTAAATGTTATTGGAAAGTTCTGCGGTGTTCTTGAGCATTTCAATCACTTGTTTGATGGCTTGCTTTGTTCATGTGTGGGTTTTCTTGTCAGCTGACTTGTGTGCATTGTCATCTTTTACTTACTTACTTAGTCGTTCCCCTTCTACCGTGAGGTGTAGAGGTTTGGAAGAGAGAGTGCCAGTCTATCCTATCAGCTGTCTTCCTCCTGGCCTGGCTCCATTCTAGTCCTCGGTCCTTCAAAGATTGTCTAATGTTGTCCTCCCAGCGGACTCTGGGTCATCCTGGAGGTCTGGATCCCTGGTTCTTTGTTTCCCATGCTTGTCGTGGTAGCCGATCTTCTCCAATTCTGCAGACATGGCCAAACCATCTTAGTTAGGACTGTTCTACTTGGGTCTGCAGGGGGTGGGATTTTAGGCCTTGACGTATCGTCTGGTTACTTCAACCACCTTCCTCAGATACCTCATTTCTGAGGTTTGGATCTGGCTTTTGTGGGTTGTAGTCATTGCCCATGACTCGCATCCATATGTCAAGACTGTGACATAGGTGGAGCGGTATACATCCATCTTCATTTTCTTACCAACCTCTCTTTTGCTGAGGAATCCTCGATTTATGGCCTGAAAAAGACGCATTGTCATCTCTCTATCTAATAATACTTGAACAGCATCCTACACATTTAGACATGTCATACAAGGCTGACAACCTCATCACGTAAATCAAATTGTTACAGAAATCACTACTCTGCCATGTAGTTCCCAGGGGTCTCTGATAAGACAAAGAAAGAATCGGGCTACCGCTGCCTCAGGCATGTCATACAAGGGGACTTAAATGAGGTTATGCATGGGGTTGGCAACCTCATCATGTGAAATACAATGCTACCGAATTTTTAAAAATTTAAATAAAATTTTGCCTCATTTTGGCGAGGCACGTTCCTTTCAACCTAGTCGGGTTATATTAGGGCGCATGTTCAAATATAAAAGATTTTAAAATCTGGTGATGATGATTGCTTCAGAAACTGATACCACAAGAGCATTTGAATGCTTGGTGCAGGCATCCTATAAAGTGGACCAGCTACAGTGGTGGCTCCATGGTCCACAGGGAACGAAAAAGAAAGTGATGATGATCCTACACATTAAGTCACATTATTGCTCCATATTTTGTTCTCTTCCACCTGCTCTACTTCTGATATTACAAATGTAGCATGGCAGTTATGATTGTGCATCAGCTAACAGAAATATCTGAACATACGTTTGAAGAATTTTCATTACTAGGCTTTGACCTTGACCTTCCACAGGTGGAAATGGCTCAGAAGGTGCTCTCCACAGATATGGCCTCTCTGATCAGTGCCATGAGATTAGCCCAGCAAAATTATCATACCCCTCTTGTGGCTGACTACAGGAAAAGCATGCTGAAGTCTGCACATGCTCTTGCCATGGACTCCAAGAACTTGCTAGATGCTGTTGACAGTGCCAGACTCAAAATGGCTTCATAACCTGCCTTTGGTTTAAATTTTAGATCACTTGTACTTCATTCTGTCTTTACACATACATAGGGCATATTTTTTTTGGGGGGGGCGTATCACTTTAACAAGTAATGCTGTCCTCACCTTCTCAGATCTTTTAATGATTTACCAAAGACTGAACCATTTAGAATATATATATATATATATCTATATAAAATGAATCACCCAGGTTGTTGGCATAAATGCATGGCCATGGGTTTTTTAAATCATGACAACACAATAATTATCCTGTTAAATTATGTCACATGTTTATGTCGTGCAGCACAGACTTACATTAGCAAAAGGTTGCTTTATGAATACACACTGCAGGGGGTTGTTCAACATACTTAATACTTACTGCTGTTAGCTCTCACATTCTGTTTGTTGTCATATCTATAGACAGCTGCTTGCTTTCACCATCTGTTTGTTGTCATACATAAATACAGCTGTTTGTTGTCATACATGCTAAGCAAGAAAGAAAGCTCAGTACCTTCCATCTGCAGTGTCTACGTCACATACTTGGTATTTCAAGGAAGGACAAAGTGACAAATGTTGAAGTGCTGTCACTTCCTGGCCTTCAGAGTATGTTTACACTGTTTAGACAGCCCAGACTAAGCTGGCTTGGCCATGTCTGCCACATGGAAGATGGTCGCATCCCTAGAGATATCTTCTATGGGCAACTGACAGATGGCAAAAGAACAGCCGAGCGACTGCTTCTGAGGTTCAAAGATGTCTGCAAGAGAGACATGAAGGCACTGGACATAAATTCAGCAACCTGGGAGGATGAAACTGCCGATCGTTCCAAGCGGTGATGCTCTCTATGGCGCCACCTCAGATTGGGTGAAAAGAAACTCTCACAATAAGCAGAAGAGAAAAGAACACGCCGAAAACAACACCAGTTAAAAAAAAGCAGCTGAGAGCTATCACTTCATGGGGTGCATTCCCATCGTCGGTTATGACGGAAGGGGGCTGCTACTTCTACTACCACCAACACCAATATACATAACAAATGTGTATGGTGTACATACAGCTATTTGCTTTCACTATCTGTTTGTTGTCATACATTCATGCAACTTTGTACTTTCACCATGGGCTAGTTATTATACATAAATATAAGTGTGTACTTTCACCATCTGTTTATTGTCTTACATACATGCAGCTATTTTCTTTCACCATATGTTTGTTTTCATATCCATGTTCACTCTTAAGTTTGTTTTTTTCATTTTTGTTTGTTTAAATCACACTGACAAGAAAATAGAAATCATCGTATAGTAAGGTAAAACAATTTTAAAAAAGTAAACACCTGAAAATAAATATGAAGAGAAGACATTATAAATTGTGTGTTAGAATCCTTTCATAGTCTTTATGAAATGCCATTTTTAAAATGTAAGATCACTGTCTTGTCTAATTTATAAATTTAAAACACAATCAAATTGCAGTTAGGAAATTTATAAACAGTTAAAGTGTTATGTGGCTCGACATACTCAGCTGGCACCAAGCACTGAATCTAGATAAGAAAATATTTTTTGGCAGACACCAAGGAAATTACGATTTATTTGTAAGGTAAATTTCTATACCAGAAACTTGATTTGACACACAGATGCTAATGTGCATTTATGATGTTTTTGATTTATTTATAACATTCTTTAAAGCTTACAGTGGCCACATTTTACTTTTGATCTTCTCAGACTCAAAACTGGACATTCCAGACACACACACCTAAGGTCATTTTTTTCACCAAGTTATGTGGCTCGTACAAACCTGAAATTTATGGATAACATTTTAAGAAAAGCAGTACCCTGAAGTGCAACAAAACCTGGCAAGGTGTTTTGTGATATCACATATTATTGATAGATTTTCTAGGGGTCATTTTGACCGTAATGTATAATTTTTTGTAGGAGTCCGTTAACGTTTCACTAGTACTACTCTTAAACCTTTCTCAAAAATTACGTTAGCAATAGAATTTAGTCTGACCAATAGAAATACAGATGTAGAGATTAAGTCACAAAACAACCATATATTCAGACATGGCATTGTATAAAAATTGTGCTGATCACGTACATGTATTGATAGTTGAAAGATGAAGAGATTGGTGCTAGCGATGGGGGTGTTATGTTTACAATGCACTTTCTAAAGAACAAGGTCATGTTGACTTTATTGTTGTTCAGCCTTCACCTACTCAGGAGTTGTCTTACCTGTTGAAAAATTTCACACATATCCACAGTTCCTCATAGTATTGACATAAATCGCCATCTTTTCTGTAGTTTATATTAATCTGTCGAACCAAAGAATGGTATTTACTACAGTGCATGCAGAGATCTTAATGTGTTTGTATGGAGTTCAGTAAACTCTCTTATTGCTATATTAGAGATGAGTAAGGTGTCCATATATAATATTACTTTGCTAGATTTCTTGCTTTATCTTTGTTAATTGAGTGTAATTTGCCATCTCACAGCTTACTTACTTGAGTCAGAGAGGATATTGGACACAAAGCAAATTGGTCAGGGATAGTTTGTCAGCTTTCTTCTTTAATATTTCTCAATTCACACAGATGTGCTCTAATATTTAAAAATAACAGAGGGAGATTACTAAACTGTAAGAAGGTTAATATATCTTATTTCACACAGATGCAATCTACCTTGTAGTAAACAACAGAGAGGGAAATGTTACTAAACTGAAGGAATGTTTATATTTCTTTTTACACACAGATGTGCTCTGATAAAAAAAAAACAGAGGGAGATTATTACTAAACTGAAAGAAAGTTTATCAGATATTTTCATTAAAGTCATTTGAAAGGATTACAACAGATTTCAGTTTGTTGTGGACAGTTAAAACAAAAAAATTAAAATGACTAATACTGAGCTAATTTCTTTCTATTACTTTTCTAAAATTATGGTCAATTTTGCATGTACAAGTATTCATTGGTGCATACCCATGTTCATTCGCTGGTAACTAATTTTCTCCACAACAAAACTCCTGTAATCCACATTGCCTTAAAATAAAACAAATTCTCTCTTGAATAAATTAGTCACATTGCACCTGAATGTTGTTATACCACTTGTAGTGGCTAAAAGAAATATGAGTGGCGAATATATTTTATTTACAATTTGGAGCTCTTATTGTGCAATCATCAACCATCACCACAAGGCTGTTATCGGTTATCTGCTTGTAGCAGTAGGTGTATATTATTTCTGACATCTATTTTATTCAGTTCATATTCACTGTAATGTATATTTTATATATCATGCCAGCAGCGTTACAGGTTGTTTCATCGTTTGTGTGTGAGTGTGCTTATCTCTTGCTGTGTTACAATTTAAATACAAAATCTAAGTGGATAGTTTTACAGAGTGACAAGAAAACAGACAAGCAGCATATCTACCAATGAAGCCATCCTCATAGCAAAATCATAAACTTGTTTCTGTACAACTTCTACTTGAATTGTTGTGACTGCTATAATGCTTGGCCACTCTGTTTTGCAGTGAGAAATTCCTGTATGTAGGAAGTATTTCTTAATGTGTGTGCGTGTGTGTGCAGCCAATGAGGTCAGCTTCTATCATGTAGTATTCCCCAGCCCATTAAAAGTGTTTACTATATAGAATAAATAACATTGTTTAAGGGTTGATCTGGGTATCCCATGCTTAAGACAAACACGTTTTTTTCCTGTGCATAGACCCAAAAAAATCAAACCAAAAACCTTAAAAGTGGCTCAGAAAGTTTCCATTGTCTCTTTCCCTCCTCCCTTTTTTGTTTTATTTTTGGGAAGGGAAAATAGATTTTTAGAAATAAAGTTTCATAATTTCTGAGGTAACAAAATCACTGTTAATGAGAACAGCATATTTCTGTAATGAAACATGGATTAACAGGTTGTACATAACTCTTAGAAGTTTGTCAAAAAAAGGGTGGAGGGAATGGGAGAATGAAAACATCACATTTTGTCTTTGTGGTCAAGAAAAGATGCAAAAATATTCCCATTGGTTGATAGCCAACTATGGAAGAAAATATGGCTGCCTGACTTTACTGCTTCTTTCATTGTTTGTAGGAGATGAGTAGATTCATATTGTTTGTACAATAAGGTCTGTTGCGCTTTTTAAAATTTAAAGCGAGTGTTTGAATTGGAATTAAGAGTGTTAATGCAAGGTGTTGTCCTTCTGATTTTTTAAATATTTAATTTTATTGTTAAAATTATCTGAGATTCCTGGATTTGTTACTTGTAAAATAAATGAAACTGGAAATAATTGTTTTATTTAACTTCATATAATTTATTATATGTGGTGTTAAGTACTTCATATAATTTGTTATGTGAGGTGTTAAGTACTTCATATAATTTGTTATGTGAGGTGTTAAGTACTTCATATAATTTGTTATGAGTGGTGTTAAACCCCAGATGTATTACATTATACGCAGTGTTAAATTCTGCATTGAATTTGTTTTATATAGCATTAAACTCTTCATACAGTTATGTATGGTTTGCTTTAACCATAAATATAATTTGTTACTAGTGTGAAACCCTGGATGCAGTTTGTTATTTGTAGTTTTAAACATGAATTATGTTTTGTTTTCACAGAGTATTGTATTATTTTGATGAGGCTCTTATTTTTTGGATTATAGTTTCATTTTTGTAGGTAACAACATTCCCAACAGATGTCACCATGATATGAAAGCTGCTTTGTCATCAGCCACTTATTTATGTTTCTTTTAGTTGTTCCTCCATTTCTCTCTTCCCCCACACACACTTGTGTCATTTAGTATTTTCATCTGGTACAAAACAAGTGCAGCGTATATGAAGGAACGAATGAACGAACTAAAATTGTTTTTTTAACAGGGTAAAGAAAATAAGCATTTAGCCTTTTTTACATTTCTGCCATGAATAAACAAGCAAATTAATATCAAATAAACAAATATACATCATTAATGCATGTAAAATGTTTCTTTACAGCAATATTAACTTTGCTGTTAATTAATTTAAAAAAATATATTTAAACTAGTTGTATAGTAATACATTTTAAGTGTACTTGGAAATAACTTTAATGAAGGTGTTCAGTTACTGGTTGGGACAAGGCAGGTATTGAGTTACCAGTTGTGGCATGCCAGGTGTTGGTTTACCAGTTGTGACATGCCAGGTGTTGGGTTACCAGTTGTGACATGCCAGGTGCTGGTTTACCAGTTGTGACATGCCAGGTGTTGGGTTACCAGTTGTGGGGTTACCAGTTGTGGGGTTACCAGTTGTGACATGCCAGGTGTTGGGTTACCAGTTGTGGGGTTACCAGTTGTGACATGCCAGGTGTTGGGTTACCAGTTGTGGCATGCCAGGTGTTGGGTTACCAGTTGTGGCATGCCAGGTGTTGGTTTACCAGTTGTGACATGCCAGGTGTTGGGTTACCAGTTGTGACATGCCAGGTGGTGGGTTACCAGTTGTGACATACCAGGTGTTGGGTTACCAGTTGTGACATGCCAGATGTTAGGTTGCCAGTTGTGGCATGCCAGGTGTTGGGTTACCAGTTGTAACATGCCAGGTGGTGGGTTACCAGGTGTTGGGTTACCACTTGTGGCATGCCAGGTGTTAGGTTGCCAGTTGTGGCATGCCAGGTATTGGATTACCAGTTGTGGCATGCCAGGTGGTGTTTGGTGTGGCTCAGAGCTATCGCGTCTGCCTTTAATTCTAAAGGTACCGTGTTTGTTCCCAGCACAAGAAATATAATTGATGGACATTTTCTTAGCACCAGTAGTTCCTTATGATGTCATACTTCCCCCAGATCTAATGGGTAGTGAGATCAGATGCCTAGCCTTCTTGCAAAGGGCAAAAACAGAGGAGGTCTTGCCGTACAAGTTGCGCACGTTAGAAATCCCTCGGTAGTTGGAAATCGTAAACAGTAGGCTATACGGGCGCTGCCCTTGCAAAATTTAAAAATTATGAAACCTACCCACCACAAAAATATATGATAGAATGTGTGATTCCTATATACACCCATTGGGATCCTCGCAGGCGCTACGGAGTTTGTGCACTGTGCTGAGATCCTCCTTGTGTGATCTAAGGGAGGAGATCGGAGCACTTATGGAGTTGTCAGTGTGCAATGAAGATGGTGCTTAAAAGCAAAAAAAAACATGCCAGGTGTTCAGTTATGCTGGGACATGCCAGGTGTTCAGTTATGCTGGGACACACCTCATGTTCAGTTATGCTGGGACATGCCACATGTTCAGTTATGCTGGGACATGCCACATGTTCAGTTATGCTGGGACACACATGTTCAGTTATGCTGGGACATGCCACATGTTCATTTCTGGCTGGGACATGCCACATGTTCATTTACCGGGTGGAACACACCACATGTTCAGTTATGCTGGGACATGCAACATGTTCAGTTACCGGGTGGGACATGCCAAATGTTCAGTTACTGGGTGGGACACACCACATATTCAGATGATCAGTTACCGGGTGGGACACGCCACATGTTCAGTTATGAGGTGGAATACACCACATGTTCAGTTACCGGGTGGGACACATCACATGTTCAGTTATTGGGTGGAACACATCACATGTTCAGTTATTGGGTGGAACACATCACATGTTCAGTTATTGGGTGGAACACATCACATGTTCAGTTATTGGGTGGAACACATCACATGTTCAGTTATGCTGGGACATGCCAAATGTTCAATTACTGGGTGAGACACATCACATGTTCAGTTACTGGTTGAAACATGGTGTGAGAGAATATCCTTAATTGCTTGAGGAAAATACACATAATAAAAGTTATCTAGTTATAAGACATGTCAGGTATACAAGCCCTACTTTCTGAACTGTGCAACCAGTGCAGGGTCGCCATGCAATGGATACTGTCTCATTGTGGAATACCAGGAAATGAGAAAGCAGACCGACTGGCTAAAGAAGGTGCTGCAGACGAGCAACCGGATGTACCAGCTACGTACCATCAGAAGAAAAAGATGATCAAATCAATCAGAAAGCCACCAACACCAAAGCAGGATGACTACCAAGCTATGAACAGATCAGAACAAATTGTCATTCTGTGCCTCAGAACAAATTGTCATTCTGCGCCTCAGAACAGGACACAACCGACTCTGCAGCCACATGTATACAAAATTCAAGATTGGCAATTCAGCCATGTGGACAGGCACCCCAGACTGCGGAGCACGTACTTCAAGATTGCCCCGAATATGATATATTGAGGCAAACCCACTGGCCCAGAGAAACAACACTGGAAGCAAAACTATACGGACCTCTGTATGAACTACAAAAGACAGTGAAGTTTATACAAGAAACAACATTGCAGATATAGACAATATATTTCAAGCGAACGAAAGAAGAAGAAGAATAAGACATGTTTTATAAATGTTGGTAAAGCATTCTAGGACAAACCACTAGCAGAGCTGAATGAACAGCAGAAGAGTTCAATTCGTGGTTTAACAAAATCCAGGAGATCTTGCCAAGAGAGAGAGAGGAGGGGGAGGAGGGGGGGGGGGGGGGGGGGGGGGGGGGGGGGGGGGGGGGGGGGGGTGGGGGGAGGGGGGGGGGGGGGGGGTGCTGGGGGGGGGTGCTGGAGACTGAGCACCTGTAAGTTTGATTGGCGTGCATTGATGTTGATTCTGATCATGAATAACAAAAACAAGATCCAGAAACATGTCATGTGACCATTAGTAAAAAAAGGATAATATTTCAGTTTAAAAACATTTATCTAGAAATGATGGCATTCTCTTGTGTAAGATTTGATGAATAAACAGTATTGTCATGAATTGGAAGAGTTACTTAAGTGGGAGAATATGCATGGAGAACATAGACATGAATCTGAGAAAATTTGAGAAGTACGGATTGGAAGGAAGTGGTTTAGAGTAGAAACAAGAATGAGGATCAACTGTTACCAACACTGATTCTATCTGTATGGGCTTCAAGTGCTAAATAATAGAGGAAAGGCCAGACAGTTCCCAATACAGCAGTTTACTTTTAGGGGCTGACAAAGGCTTGGCATAAATTGGTTGGAGGCATATGCCCCTAAAAGAAGCTAACAGGTAATGATAATGATGATTTAATCTTGGGCTATCATTGAAATAATTAATGAGATGAAAAGCACAAAGGCTGTTACTGAAGTGGTGGCTTTAAAGTAATTCAGCTGAAGTGGTAGCTTTAAAGTAATTCAGCTGAAGTGGTACCTTTAAAGTAATTCAACTGAAGAGGTGGCTTTAAGGTAATGCAAACATAGAAGTAAAAGTGATGACCTGAGCAGCCCGACTTACAGTAGAGTCTTCACATACCTCTCATTTTACCTGTGGTTCAGGAGGAAAGAAAGAAGAGGAATATTATTGATAGAAATCAGTCCCAGATTTTGAAGATATAAATGTTGTTTGTATATATACATCAACATAACCTTCATTTTGAAAACTCATTTATTATGCTGTTCTGGATACATGTATCTCTTAGTAACCAAAAACAAGCAGTATGTACATTTGAATAAAGTGCTATAAATTGGGAAAGGTTACAGCATTGCTACTCGTTGTGGTGGTTAGCAAGGCAGTGGCTACCAATCTGTGTCATGTTTTACAGAAAGGAAAAAAAACAGTAATACGAGATTTAAAAATTACTCCAGAATTTCACCTAGAGTAATCATCAGTAGCTACTATTGACAGTGTTAAATGTTTTTTGAAACTTATGGTTTACTTTTGATAATTATTTCATAGCACTACAATATATTTGCTGGGCATTAAAATGTGGGACAGAATAGTAACAGTTATTATGAACTAGAGACAGACATCAAAGGGGTTTAAAAAAAAGACATGGAAAAATCTTGAATGGACAGCACTGGACAGAAAGGCATATGCTTCATAGAGAGCTGATGGATGATGTGTATGTACAGAAATACATTAGCAATTACAAAAATAATATGGTGCAAATGAGGGCCCCAATCATTGGCACAATAGAAAAAAAGATTGCTGTTCTGCCACATCATTTTGAGAAGCGCTGGTTTACAGTGCAAGTCCCCATTCAGATGCATGCCAAACCAGTGTGATTGTTGGGAACTGTGTACCAGTGTGATTGTTGGGAACTGTGTACCAGTAGTGTGATTGTTGGGAACTGTGTACCAGTGTGATTGTTGGGAACTGTGTACCAGTGTGATTGTTGGGAACTGTGTACCAGTGTGATTGATAATTTGAGGTTAGCTGAGCTGATTGCCTTTCTTCCTCTCTTCTCTCCCCCCCCCATTGGCACAATAGAAAAAAAGATTGCTGTTCTGCCACCTGCCACATCATTTTGAGAAGCACTGGTTTACAGTGCAAGTCCCCATTCAGATGCATGCCAAACCAGTGTGATTGTTGGGAACTGTGTACCAGTGTGATTGTTGGGAACTGTGTACCAGTAGTGTGATTTGTTGGGGAACTGTGTACCAGTTAGTGTTGGGAACTGTGTACCAGTGTGATTGTGGGAACTGTGCCAGTGTTTGATTCCTGAGCTGATTGCCTTTCTTCCTCTCTTCCCCCCCCCCCCCCCCCCCCCCCCCCCCCCTTTCTCACGCTGCTCATCATACCTGTATTTTATTGCCCCGTATCATAATGTTTATACTTTTTAATATAAATACAAGCACTGAATATCCCCTTTGAACCCCCTGATCTTAAAGTGCAATACAGTTGAAATTTTACCTGTAATGTCCCCATTGTTTCTGTGGGCTGCAATACAGAAATTACTGTATGTTATTGCTATGCCGTATCATTATGTTTTATAAACCAGGTGTAGGTCTTTCTCTTTTCTAAAAGGCCTGACAGAAAGGACAGTTTTCTGAATGTGATCTGAATGATCTCATTGAAAGACCTGGATTTTCTTAAAGTCATATTGAAATGTGAAAAGGCCTGAAAAAAGACATTTACCTTTGTCCAGGAATGTCCCTATGTGGCTAACCAGGAAAAGGCCTGACAGAAAAGACAAGTTTTCTTTGTCAGGTGTAGGTCACTATGAGGTCTGATCCATGATCTCTTTCTGTGAAAAGGCCTGACAGAAAGGACAAGTTTTCTTTGTCAGGTGTAGATCACTGTGAGGTCTGATCCATGATCTCTTTCTGTGAAAAGGCCTGACAGAAAGGACAAGTTTTCTTTGTCAGGTGTAGCTTCTAATATTATGATGTCACTCAATGGGGCTTAGTGTCAGCCTTTCTCATAAAGGGGGCTGTTGTTAGATTGGGGGTTGAATGAAAGATGCCATAAAATATACCAACCCCAGATTCTAACTTAAATTGCGGTATTTTACATTATAAAGTAGTTGGTATGGCATAGTGATAAATACCAATGTAAGTGTGATGGTTATGTAGACTAGTAATCTGGTAACAATTTAATACTGTAATTAAGATGTTTTACTGTGTATTTATGGACAATGACTTATTGAACTCACCTACTGTTTATGCTTGAAATACAGTGGCATCATGCTAAACTCTACCCAGCTGTAAATGGGTACCTGACACTGCTCTTGAGTTAGATAAGACAAAGACAGCAGGGAAGGGAACAGTTGACTCCACTTTTTAAAGCTAGACATAGTATAGTGAAGTCTCTAACACTTTACTCCCCAACACTAGTATCTGCTACGGGACGACCTTGACCTTTTTCCTATTTATGTGCTGTGCTTATAAAAAACACCTTAGTTACATTTGATTGGTGACAGTCACTCTCTACTCACCTCACAGGTGGTCATACAATGACAAGGAGAACAAGAAAAATCAGGGTTTCAGATTCCACATTCTAATAGATTTTACTTAATAGATTTTATTTTGTCTTTCTGTGTTGATCATTGGTTATTTTTGTGCCAGGTTTATGTATTTGTCACTTGTCACTTTTCCCATTTTTCTTTTGTGTCATTATTTTTAACTTTGTAATTTTCAGCTTTTGTCATTGTTTGTTTGTTTGTTCCTGCTGCTCATTGTTGGCTTTTAATTGTGGTTTTTAAAATGTGTTCAATGTTTGTTTCTGTCATTATCATTGTTGATATGAAGTGTGTGTGTTTTTTCTGATGACATCCTGCTACAGCTGCTGTTTGTTGTATTTGACACATCATTATCATCAGTGTTACCATTCTATGGTGCTGTCATGTCAAGCTATTTTACATCTTTGACTGTCACTGCTTATGTCATTCATGGAGTGGGTTATGCTGGTACTCCACATGTGGGAATACGTTTTATTTTGTACCATACTGCAATGCAAGAGAATAATAATTAAAAAAAATAAAAAACTGTACATTTTACATACATACAAGTGTGTTTTGTGTGTGTATGTGTGTAATTGTGAGTGCATGTTTAATTAGGATTGGTTGCACATGACTGGATCGTCTGATTGGCAGAGTGGTTAGAGCGCTGGCCTCTCACAGTAAAGGTACTGGGTTCAAAACACGGTATTGTCGCACACCAGTCTACCCAGCTGTAGTGGGTACCTGACTCTGCTCTTGAGTTCAGGAAGGAAAAGGCAGTAGGAACGGAACTGGTCACCCCATCTCTGGATGCTGGACCTAATATAGTGAAGTCTGTAACACTCCACTCCTCTATGGCAGTATCATCTATGGGACTGCCTTTACCACATGACTAAACACCTTTACCACATGACTAAACACCTTTACCACATGACTAAACACCTTTACCACATGACTAAACACCTTTACCACATGACTAAACACCTTTACCACATGACAACACCTTTACCACATGACTAAACAACTTTACCACATGACTAAACAACTTTACCACATGACTAAACACCTTTACTACATGACTTAAACAACTTTACCACATGACTAAACATGGCTGTTAAAACAGTTGGAATCTGGTTCTCATTGACAGACAAGAATCATCTGTGCCACGAATGAAGAAATGAACGAAAACGAAGACTACCGCTTGCTCTGGTATGTCATAAGAAGTGGGTAATAATTAGGTTATGCATGGGTCTGGAAACTTAATGATGTGAACTAATTGGTAAATAAACCACCAACGTAAGAATACATGAATGCTTTTGTGCAGATTTCCTGTACAAGGACCAGCTATAATGGTGGCTGTATGCACCATAAGGAACAGACAGGGGATGATGATAATAGTTTGACTGACAGACAGGTTTCTATGACGACAGTTCAGAAATGTCATCTACAGAACAGAATAATCTACTGTATATAGTCTTCTTCATTTTGTACTTCCTATGGAGCATTGAGTCACCATTGCTGCTGGTTCCCTTGCAGAAGGTCTGCACCAAGCATTCACAAGTCCTTTCCCTCCTGTCTCTTGTTTGTCTGTCCCTGACGAAGGCCTTGTGGCCGCAACGTAGGTTTTTCTTGTCCTTTCTCCGTGTAAGACGTATTACTATTTGTGTGTTTTTTTTGTTTTTTTTCCCCCATTCTACTGTCCTTGCAGGAGCGGTTTATGTGACAATTTGTTATACGTGATGAGGTTGCCATCCACATACACAACCTCATATAAGTAGCCTTGTATAACAGGCCTGAGGTTGTAATAGCCCTATTCTGTCTTTTTCTCCATGCTGAGACACCCCTTTGTTTCTCTCTAAGAAGTGTAAAATCAACTGCCAGCTTGTTGACCAGTGAAAGTCATTAGAAATCGAAGCCCACTTAACATCCATGTCAACAATACCTTGATCAAACAGCGGGGCGGGGGATGGGGGCATGCTTGTAATATAAGTTCCAAGGGTCTCTGAGGAAACAGAGAATGGACCACTGCTACCTCAGATTTGTTGAGTAGTTGACTAGTATGAAATTATGCTTGGGGTGTGGCAACTTCAGCATGTAAAACAAGTTGCTACAGACATAACTGCTGCAAGAAGACTTGAGTGCTTTGACACAGGCTCCCTGCCAAGGGTCATCTGCAGTAAAAACACCATGCTGCTTATAGAGCAAAAGGAGAAATGAATATTCATAGAGGATGTTAGAATGAACAGAGAAGTCAAGCTGCTGACTACTCGGCTCAGGCGCCCTCTTTTCTTCATGGTGATGAAGCAGCTGATGATAAGAATAATAATAGCCCCTTCAATCTTAACTGACAATGAGAATGCGCCCCTGAGCACGGCTGTTTGTGCCCTATACCAGAGCGCTCTTTTAGTTTCGGTGACCGGAATTCTGATACCGGGTATAAAATTTTGTGTGCACCGTAAAAGACTATTTAAGTTTTTGGCGGGGAAAATCAGCTGATGTGTGAGTAAAATCAGTAAAATATAAATCATTACACACTCGTTCTGGATAAAAACAGCGCTAAAATTCTTTTGTGTACTATAACTTTGTTCTGTGTTCTATTTTTGATTGCATTTTGATTTCTTTGAAATTAGTTTTGACGGAGTTACAGACTTTTGAAAACAGCGTCATCATTTAAGGAAATTCATAAAATAAGTAATCTTTTTATTAATTTAATATCTAAAAATCGGCCCATTCGTTTGAGTTTATAATTATAAAAACTTCTCGAAGGGAAGCTAAAGATTATTTCCACATACTTTTTTTTTTGGTTTCATATCTTGAGAATGTGTGGTAGTCAGTTTTGTGAGTGTGGCATTACAAGAACAAGCATATTGTCACCAGATTTTATAGCATTTAAATCCCTGTAAACGCATTCCTGATACTCACAAATCTTAAATAAGGTAGTAAAAAAATAACTTTTTGTAAACACCATCTGTTTTTGCATTTTCATTCATTTATAATGATATTTAGCTACGTATATAAGCGTCAGAAAACATGTAAAGCTATAGATAGATTACTTCCACATAATTTGATCTATCTTTCAAGTCTTGTTAATCTTCTATTTATAATATGAATTTTTTTTTTTATTGTCTGTGAGATAAGGACTGTTCCATTGGTGTTCTTTGGTAGACAATCCTGTGCACACGACGGCTGCCAAAGAATTCTAAGTAACTGTTTGTATATCTTCTTTCATTCAAAGTTACAATGCAGGTAGTAAATTTAGAGAAACCAAATTCTAAATCTAATACCATCCTTTTATCAATGGCTAGAGTCAGAGATACATATGATAATTTAGAAATATTTATGAATGGCATGAAAGCTCAGATAGAGTCACTAAAATATTTAGAGTGGGATGGTAAACAAGTTGTTGTTTTCTTATTCAGGGATTATTTCCTTGTTTTGCTGGAGAAACCACAGACATGGGTATATTCCTTGAGCTCCAGACAAACCAAACATTTTCATCAAAGACATCCAGATTGCATACAACTTGCAAACCAAGAAGTTTGGCCATGTTGATAAGAGATTACAATAGATATATGAAATATGGGAAAGGGAATAAAAGGCAAGTGGCACATTATCATAATTGTTTACACAAACCAATGTTAGAGATTGAAATTGAAAATGTAGCTCCTCCTTACCTTCATATTTTATTAGGCATTGTTTTGAAACACCACAGACTTCTAGAACAGGTAGCTGATACAATAGACGCAAAGATATTTGAGAATTCGCAAGAGATACATGCAAACATTAGTACTTTTAAGAACTTGAAGAGATTTAGTAGGAACTGGAAATAGGCAGAAGAATTAGGAGCTAAAATTGAATTTTTCAGGTAGGTATTGAACTTTGTGAGGATAAGGAGGAGACAGATAATTTTAAAGTTAGACTTGAAAATGCACAAGATGCGCTGGCCAAACTTCAGTTTCAAGATCTGTGTACTAGGTCTGGTCCAGTTTGCTCACACTTGGACAAGGTACTAGCCAAACACAAAATCATACAACAGGCTTATAATAGCAGAGCATTTA
The DNA here is from genome assembly GCA_024509875.1 of Oreohelix idahoensis. NCBI lineage: Eukaryota > Metazoa > Mollusca > Gastropoda > Stylommatophora > Oreohelicidae > Oreohelix > Oreohelix idahoensis. Next base: position 58,715 of record JAMPIV010011741.1, on the reverse strand, counting down.
TAGGGAATCACTGCCACAGATATCTCACACAAAAAGTTTATAAAGATCTTACAAGAGCAATCATTACACAAACACTGAAAATTACAGACAAACAAGATATAACTAACATAGCTTTTATTGCCCAAGAACAATTCAACTCACTGAAAGAAGCATTTCAGAAAGTACACAACAAAATATCACACAGTAAACCAATTAGTAAAGAATCAATAACAGCATCGATAGAGACTTATATGTCTTTGTTCAGAAAGCTATTCCCCAGTAAGACAATTCATAAACAGCACATATTAGAAAAACATTGCGCAGACTGGATCAGAACTAATGATGTATGATTGAGATAATTGTTAGCTCTCATGTTTTGGGGACAATTGGGTGTGTTATTTTAAGGTTATAAATGTGGACATGCAATTTAAACTTTCAATAATTAATGTTTGACGCATGAAACCAAAACAAAACTTTGATATCCATTTTCTGCAGGTTTTCTACTTTTGATTTCTGTAATTTGTTATGCATGTTGATTGTGACCGTTTTAGTGTAAATTGAATTAGAAACAAACCATAACAAAATGTAAAAAAAAAAAAAACGTAAATTTTACACTATTTCAGACTATTATATCTTCTGTTCTAATTGTGATAAAGTGTTTGTTCTTGTTCTAAAATTTACTCTAACATTTCTAGTCTAGCTTTACGCAAAATTAAAGCCGGTATTTATAATAATAAAGTAGCATAAACGCAATTCAAACATGTTTTTGGGACAATAGGGTGTGTTATTTTAAGGTAATAAATGTGGACTTGCAATTTAAACTTTCAATAATTAATGTTTGACGCATGAAACCAAAACAAAACTTTGATATCCATTTTCTGCAGGTTTTCTACTTTTGATTTCTGTAATTTGTTATGCATGTTGATTGTGACCGTTTTAGTGTAAATTGAATTAGAAACAAACCATAACAAAATGTAAAAAAAAACCCTAAATTTTACACTATTTCAGACTATTATATCTTCTGTTCTAATTGTGATAAAATGTTTGTTCTTGTTCTAAAATTTACTCTAACATTTCTAGTCTAGCTTTACGCAAAATTAAAGCCGGTATTTATAATAATAAAGTAGCCTAAAAGCATTAATTAAGCCCTATCAAAAGTAAACATCGCCACGTTTTTCCCATTAGGAAGCTGACCACGTGACCTCTGTCAAGTGGGCTATAAATAGCGCGGTCGGGGGAAAAGGGGAAATAACTAAAAGATCGCTGGCAAACAGCCGTGTGAGATGACACCCCTCGGCTGCTTATTTTCCTGGTGCTCCTTACTACGTTTTCTTCTCTCATCTGCTTGTTGTGTGAGCTTCTTTTCGCCCAATCTGAGATGGCGCCGTAGATAGCATCGCCGCTTGGTGCGATCAGCAGCTTCATCTTCCCAGGTTGTTGGAGTTATGTCCAGTGCCCTCATGTCTCTCTTGCACACATCTTTGAACCTCAGCTGCGGTCACCCAAATAGCTTATTTATATCAACCCTTTGGTGTTGTTGTCAAACATGGTCACTGTCTAGATAAAAAAAAACTGGCGATGAAGATCACAACAGGCAAAATGAGATGAATGAGAAAAGCTGCAAATGACGTCATCAAGAGAGAATGAGAAACAAAGATAATAATAAGTTGATGTCAACTAGGGATAGGAAACAATGGTGAAGACTTCCAAGGGTTAACCGTTCGTCATTACTGTGAGTTTACGTTTCTGATGTACAGTGCTAGTACTCGGACACAAACGGGTTAAGATTGCTTGAACCCTCTATTTTAAAAGCCTTATGAATATGGGATGGTGTCGTAAATTGTGAGAAGATAGGACTGAGATATTTATGGTCCCGCTGAAGCAGAGGTGATAGTGACAGCTATGTGAAAGGAAGGTGGTAGAAATAGTATTGTTTCACGAGGAGGGGTAAACGTGTAGGGAAAAGGTGATAGTGTAGAGAGAAAAAAGGCAGTCTTGGATTGAGTAATTGCTCTAATCCAGCCTATCGTATGACTCTATTTACTTTCAGATGCCCTTACTCTCCTTTACAACATACAAGGTACACAACACTTAAGTACACAAACTTCTGTGACATATAACTGCTACGTATAGACGTGGAAACAAACTATGAATAATATATATATATATATATATATATATATATATATATATATATATATATATATATATATATATATATATATATATATATATATATATATTTTTTTTTTCTATAACCAGCGGCACTCGAGCTTTCCAGCTCTTTCGGCCCAATGACATGTCATTGCGAGGCTGGGGGGTCAGTGGACTTTCCTTCCAACCCGGTCAGGAGCTTCGCTCCTTCCCATCCACACGGGATTTATGTGCAGGAGCCGTTCATGTTATTCAGTCAAATTTCCGGCCGTAAACATTTCTTCAAACGCCGACGGCCGGGTTTGAACCATGAACACCTGGTCGCCAGTACAACGTCGTAGCCATTACACCAGCGCGGCTCCCATATATATATATATATATATATATATATATATATATATATATATATATATATATATATATATATATATATATATATATCAGGGGTTTGACCGACACTATAGAGTAAGGTTTATTAAATTTATTTTCGCTAAATATCACAACAACAAGAAATACATTTTTAATTACATCAGAGAAATGAAAATATAAATCTAATATATTTTTTTTAAATGTAAAACTTTTGCCTCGGTTATATTAGGGCGCATGTCCAAATATAAAAGACCCTTAGGTCTGGGTGATGTTATTGATAAATGTAATAGGCCTTCCCTCTTGTATAGGAAAATCTAGAAAGATCCCACCCGAGGTAATATACCCAAAAGATCAAATAATTAACAATGGGAGTAGGGGCAGTCAGGACGGGTAAAGAATAAGTCCTTGATTTAACTATCCCGTGGGCATTCAGATTAGTGAGAGATAAATAAAAAGAAGATGTTATATTAGTAGTAACTTAAGAAATAAGTTCTTTCGTTCTGTTTCACTCTCTACACACATACAGTGAGCTCACTTCAGTTATGCTTACCCCTCTGCCGACGCTGCATACATTCCATGGAATTTATCAAACACATTGTATTAAAGACTATTATGAGTCCTATTATTTGTCCAGTTCAGCCTCAGACTCTCCGTTTAGGCAACTGCTATTTTTTTCGGAGAGTCACTGAATTGGTGCGTTGATTATTATTTTTTTCCTGGGTATTCCTCTTCGTACAGCAGGTATTGGTTTGGGATAAGTTTTTCTAGGTGGTGGCCCTGTCCTGGAAATTTATAAGTTAATATAGTTTTTCCCGGAGTGGTCTAGTCTCCAGTGGCTGTGACTCTTTCTGTCGTAGTGAATGTGTAAAAAAAACAACAGAATGTTATTCCCAGGCTGTTCTCGGAAGGAAATAGCCGAGTATGACCCGTGAATTCTCTCTGTAGAATTTGGTGGTAGAAAAACGTTACTGTCATATGGTTTTTAAAGAAAATTAGTGCTGTAAGTTCTGCCACATCAGGCCAGTAATATTTATATGGATAAGATGGACAAATCTTCTGGCATAGTCCCGTTCCAGTTTAACATTTAAAAATTTTACATTGAAGTGTTCTGGTTATTTAACCACTCTCATGGATGGAGACCCAACGGGCTGATCACCCGTTTGCCAGTCACTTTGATTACGGAAACAACAGCAAACGGATTGATTTGTCGTTGCCCTAAAGACGCCATTAGGCGTGATGGGAACAACGGCAAAGAAAATCTATTCGCTGTTGCCCTTAAGACGCCACTAGGCGTAATGGCCACTGACTGCTTTGCCGGTCGTTGGCTAAGGACGGAAGAAGAAGAAGAAGATGGATGGAGAAGGTGGACCGCGAAGGGTCTCCAACATCAGATTTTCACCGACAATGTTTGTATGTTTAGGAACATATAATTGGAATGCCATAAGACATCTGGCCATACATCTCTATAAGAACCGCTGGATCGCAAAGGTATGATCTACCTATATAAAAGAGAATAGATAACAGGTAATCATACTATAATTATATTCTAACACCCGCGTTTTAGGTAAGACCTGTAAATCACTCCGGTATTTAATTATCTATATATAAAAAACCACGAGTTATGAACACTAGTCACTTAAAATTTACGCATGATGAAAATAGAAATAAATGGTATCAAACAAATTATCGATCGTCTAGCGTCTTATAATATTTTAAGCCTCTACTACTGGGGAATAGCAAGAAATTAAATTACGTTTACGGCAGGAGAAAATTTAGCTATAAGTTTATTTAACACGTTATTCAGCTTAACACAAAATCCCAGTGAAATATAATGAAGAAACTTTAACGATTAAATCACTCAAAACTCTAATATATTATTACCGCAGCACAAAGAATGAATTAATCTCCACGTATAAAAGAAAACCAAAATTCTTGTTTGGCTCTCATATATGAGCTAGGCACTTTCTTCAAATCTCTGGCGCTATTGTTAACTGAATTTTTAAGAGATGCCTATATATATTAAATGAATAGAAATCGTTAGCTACATGCGAGATTTTTCATCTCTGCCTGATTCTCGGGAACTTTTGCGGTCGAACCGTGAATCAAAGCTATTTTTTACAACTTCGCCGCCAGGCTCCGCCGTTCCTGCAGAGAATTCTTCCCCACGTAGACGGTTCTCGTTCTGGTGTTAATCAGAGAAGTTACAGAACTCGCTCTCTCTTCGTGACTACAAAAGACGTCTATAACTGACCGCCGGTGCCGCCTCTGGCCCGCCTCTTTGAAGGAATGACAGTAAGAGATCCAGAGATTGCTAATTATAATGGCTCATGAGAGAAGACCGTAGGCGTGGCTAAATTAAAATTAAGACAGGGCGAATGACATGGCTTACAGCGCGCTCACTTGGACATGCTAATTAGGGAAGCACGTGGAACCCACGTTGGTGATTTTGATTTCAACAAAATGAGGGGTACCGGTGAGATTAAAGTGTAGCTTCAATTTTCATCTGTCACAGATGGTGATTTATGTAACATTATGAAGAGTATTCTGAGGTAAAATAAAACACACTGAAGATCGTATTTGAATACATACCACATAAAGTTTCCCAGCACTTAAATTTCATTCAGCAGTATATCTACTAGTCTTAGCCTCACATATCTGGTACTTAACCAACTAAGATTACACGGTCACAGGCATTCGATCTCACTAACCATGAATATGACATCATTACGAACCAGTGGTTCTGAAAACAATTTCCTTCAATTATATTCCCTGTACCGGAAGAGTACCCAGTACCTTTAGAATTAGAGGCGGACGCCATACCTCTTAGCCACTTCGACTCCAGGGATACAAGCAGACGGCTACGAATAATTTAGGTATTTCCTCCCTTACCTAACACCGGATGTACCGTGCACACTTTTAGTTGACCGTGTTTGCTCAAGCCCACACTTTTTAACTTTGCCAATGTTCTGTGGGAGTAAGTGAAGTCACAATTACATGGAAACAAGAATGTTAGCAGAAACTCAAGTTTCTGCGGATATGATTGTCCAAAGAATAAACAACACCGAGAGAAGTGGTGGACTTTGTTAAAGAAATATTTCGGAATAGGGCAGTGATGTTGTTGTTGTTGTTCCGATCCCAAGGGATTCGAGTTATTCATTCTTTTACCCTTGCGGCAATTTGGGGGTGTCGTTTTTGGCTTTCTTGTAACCCCGGAGAACTTCCTCAACTCAGCGGGCGCAGCTGGCGGAGGCCACACCAGAGGTACTAATTGGTAGACAAGGTCGACCTTAATAATTGCGGGGTCTGATTTGGACCATTCTAGCGGGGGCCTTTACAATTAGCTGTAATTAGTTTTGTTATAACACGTTTGATGTCAACATATAGCTAATAAATGTAGATATAGTTTTATTTTTAATACAATGTAATAGCATATATTCTTGATATCTATTTTGAAATAACCGTTGACCCTAATATTTTTTCTTCTAAGCTTGAGGTGGGAACCCGAGTGCGGGACCCCTGTGAGCACGGGGCCCCATTATATCACATAGGTTAAATAGGCTTAAGGGGTCGTCAAGCCTTTTTTGACCCGGTCCCACTTCGTCACAAAATGACTAGGTCTCCCTCCCCTTTATGCAACGTCACAAATTCCCCCCTTATTTGAAGTAAAAATAATGCTTAATTAATCAGACTTTTACAGCTAATTTCCCTTTAATGTGCCGCATCCTAGCACGAGACAGCGCCCAACCTTTGTCCTTCCCAGTTAAATGCTTTTGCATCTCCCCCCTTCCCTCACAGGAAAAAAAAGTAATCTTTTATACCAATCCCAATTACCTCTTTCAACTTGCTAAATGTTTTATGTCTTTGATTTCATTGAACTGTTGTCGGGATGGTGGTAACTTGTAATTGTTTTGTTTTTGTAATCCAATTTTAACCAACAGTACAGTTTATTTATTATGCATTTTGTTTTTATAAGGTGCGTATAACATTAACCATATTTCGAAAAGAGTTATATTTTAAAAACAATTAAAACCATTTAAAGATTAGGTATTGTTGCCTACTTTCTTTCATGGTCACTGGCCTGTCAGGCTTACTGTCTGTGGCCGACGTATCTTTGGATTATAAGTTTTGCGAATGATTAGTGGGCCGGTATTGTGTTGGCATTTAATACTATGATGGGTCAAGACTGTGTGACCAAACCGAAGAGAAAGTAGACGCTGGACTCGTAGGGTACAGTTTGCAACGAGACATCATTTAATGAGAACAGACGTGAATACGTTGACGAAGCGATACAGGCAATCATCATTTGAAATAAATGTTCAGAGTCAAATTATAATTCGTGACAGGAAAATGTACGTCAATACAAATGATCAATATTGATGTTGACCGATCTCACTAACCCCATCTCAAGGGCAACGGAAGCTCTGCGGCAACATGTCTGCGTGATCTCAGTTTTCGTTACGAAGCAATCCATCTTATATAAAATGTCGGTGTTCTTTCCAAAAACAATTAAGATCCAATATAGTTCCCAGCAGGAACTTGGGCGCACTAGCAACACGCCATAGCTAGACGTGTTGAAGCTCTGCCAAAGACTTGCAAAGGAGAAATAAGTATCTAAGGCGATACCTTAAAGAGCCGATTCTGGCCAATTATTCATGCTCCAACTAGGGAGATATATTAATACATTTTTGTGTGTCTTCCCACGACTTGGGACCAAGACACATAACATTATTCATCTGTAACGTCTGTCCACGACAATGGATTTTCGAATCTGCCTCCAGTATGTTTGCTGGATGGCAACAGATCACCGCGCCATACCCGTTTAAGAATGGTGCACGGTCGTACGCAAATAATTAAACATACAATTAATTTAGATGCACTCAAATGTGCGTCTACAAAATACTAGACTCACATGTGAGGATCTCAAACATTTAACTCCCACGCAATGAATATAACTTAACAGTTTACATCGACCCCCAGCGGAAAAAAAATCGAAGATTTATTTCGAATAAAAACAGTGAGGTCAATCAAGTTCCATCAAGATAAACAATAGAGAACCATCATTAAGATCTTAAGTGTAATTATAAAGAAAGTAATAATAGAAGGAAACATACATGTGGAAGGAGAATAAAAGACCAAATTCAAACAAAAGTAGAAAGGTAAAGAGACATAGATCAGCTATGTACTCAAAGTGAAATGATTATTGAAAAGAACAAAGGAAATGACATGAAATGGAAAATGATCATAATTGGTGAAGAATTGAAAAGAAATCAACTAAGAAGATAAAACATGTCAACAGTGTAAAAAAAAAAAATTAGATGTGCATCGTTCGTGTATAAAACGCAAGTGGGTCAATCAAAAATAGAAAGAGGTGGATACGGGGGAGGAGAGAGTCAAAAACTGCCAGAATTTTGTGGACGTCTTTTATGGATGGCCCCTAAAAGAGCACAAAATTACAGGCTTGACCACTCTCAAGCAAGGAATCAATTTCCACACTAGAACTCTTATTAGCTGTGAACTGAATAACGTTTTGCTAGGTAGCAAGGATCCTCTAGAGATAAATGGTAAAGAGTGTTAGGGACGTCTAGCTTAAATAGTAAGATAGAGTCTGCAGGTGTTCAGCGAGCGTTTCTCCAGCCCGCTCGAGATGAAACAAACCAGACGTAAGACCCCACGGGGAGAGCGTTCCCGGCCGCCTCGCGAGATGGAAAAAAGACGTAATTAGCAACGCGTTCCCTGCTCTACGAGCAACTTGCGTTCGAGATGAAACCGAGGACGGCATAAAATAAAGGGCAGAGAATTCCCTGTGTCCCCCATAAATCAAAGGGACATGGTACTTGCCGTTCCCCCAAGAATCGCTAAATAAAAGAACGTTGGCAAAACTGCCGCTATTTCCACGTGGAAAGGGGTGGCGTTAGCCTGGCTCTTTCAAGATTGACGGGACTAACGACAGAATTAGAGCTTCAGAGCAATTATGACAAAAAAGTGGGCGAAGACAAGAAATAGAAAGAAAAACAGGGCAGACCACTCAGACCAAAGTGTCAGACATTTCATCAAATCATGACAACGGCCCTGGTTATAGACTGAACAATGAAAAATAAATAAATATTACACACATAAAGTTATGTTTCAGGTACTCGTGAGAAATAAAGAAGTAGAAAACTAGACAACAGAAAAACAACATAAGTGAGAGACTTACCGGAGAATCGAACCCGGGACCTTCCGAACTTCACCACCGCTTAGCTACGGAAGCGAATCGCAATATCCTTCCTACCAACTAGGCACCACAGTTGGTAGGGGGGATAGTGTGATTCGTGTGAGTTATTGCTGTATCGTCTGCTTTTCATTCAGATGACTCACAACCCCACGTCTCGTTGAATTAGAAGCTTGTAAAAATGAAGAAAGTAATGACCTTGTCCCTGTCAATGTTGAATAATTTGTCAGTGTTGTTATCTGTACATGTACTTAATATGAATAGTAAATATTAAATGTAACTGTTTATAATTACATGTATTTATTTATGCTATTAGGTACGGCATTGGCGGAACGCATCCCCTTACTTTAAATGTTTTTGAATGAGAAAATCCATTTACGCGATTTCTGTTATCGCGAAGGTCTCGAGAACGTATATATCGCGTAAACAAAGAACTATCTGTACATACCTTTATATAGTTACATGGCAAGAGCCAAACTATGGTGCCAATTTGATAGAGATGCGCGTTACGTTTCGGTCATTGTTTTCTACAGTCGATATCAGAAATAGCCAGAGTGTATTCAATGTTTTCTATGGTCCCCTCTGTAATATAAAATCATAAAATACGAAACTATACAAATACGATCATAAGAAACTCACGTTTGCTGTCCGATTCCCGTGAATACATTAAAATGCTTCCAGGCGAGTTTGTAATTTCCTGTTTCTCGAAACCTGTTAATTTTTAATCAATCGTAAGAGTACCGCCACGTGTTGGTTTCTAAATAGGCACTATATTTGTGAACAAAAGGGTGCCATTTTGTTAAAGTGAGGTCGTTCGTGTTAAATATCCGTCAGTGCTCTTCGCTGTCATTAATGCCAAATACAGCAGGCATACTGAGTTTGTTTAATGTAACAAGCTGTTTGGTAATCTCCAACAGAACGTTGCAATTCGTTCCGCACAGAATATGAGTCTCTCAGAAATAGCTCTAAGAGACTAATGTTCTGTGCGGAACGAATTGCAACGTTCTTTTGGAGATTACCGGTCGTTTGATACATTGGTGTATACTGTAACAGGTAGTTTTTTTTGGTGCTACATGAGTGTTTAATGCATGACAGTTAAAACAGCTGAAAAGGAAGACGGTCACATAAACTGTCAAAGCTCCAACAAGAACAAATCAATTATCGAGAGAATTCAACTCAACCAGCAATAAGAAACTACTCAGACGACATCTTTTTTTCAAATTAATTAAATTTTGCCTTCTTTTGGTGAGGGGCGCTTCGTTCAACCTAGATACTGGGTCCGTTGGTTATATTATGGTGCATATTCAAATATGAAAGACCTTGCGGTCAGAAATAAGTATATCCATTATTTTACTGGCTAACAAGCATGAAGCCACTACTACATCGGGTCACCTTGACTTGAAAGGCTGAGGAGTTATTCATACGCTCTTTCAGAAGTGGTGTGTCTATAGCAATTTGTTTTTCGATGAGGTTAGCCAGCTTCACATTTAAGGCCGTAGATACGGGGGGAGGGGGGGGGGTCGTTGATTTTTAGGACCTTGCATAAACCACTGAATTTAGTTTTGTGCAGGGGATACTGTGACAGATTATGAGAATAGACTACAGTTAATCCGTCCGCTTGCTTCCCACCGGCACCCCTCATTACGTTCCACCTTGCTTCACTCATTAGCATGCACGGTTGGTTACGCAAAATCCATGCCTTTTCGCTATCTGTCTAACTCATAGTTTAGCCACGCCTATTTTTTTCTTGTTTCATGAGCGGATGAGCGGCTAACTAGATTCGTAGCTGTCATTCCTTGTAAAGGGGCGTACCTTTGATGGTTACATTTCTCAGGGGGACTTAAGCGAATGCAAAAAGGGGCGATAACCACAGTTACCGACCACATTCGTTTGTTCGTGATCCAAGGGGACGTAATTATCAACAGAGAGAGACGAGATCAAAGACGATCTGCTCGCTAGAAACCGTCTATGTTGTTCGCGGCATCGGTGAGCAGGAAATCTCTGATTCGGAAATCGAACCGTAGATTTGCCCTGATACAGCCGAAGGTGCGATTTCTGGCACCCGTGAGCGAAATAACGCTATTCGGATATAAATACTATACTTCCTAAAATCAGTTATCAGTCGCTTCAGAGATTTTTTGAAATATCTAGCTCGACATCATAGAGCCTTCGTACAAAGTGGATTATTTAGATTCGTGGAGATATTTTCATTTTTCTGTGTTGCGGTAAATATATCTACTAGCATTTAAGTGATTTAACGTGTTAAAGTTCTTCATTATATTTCACTGGGATTTTCTGGGTTAATTGAATAGCGTATTAAATAACATATAGCTAATTTTTCCAGCTGTAACGTAAATTTAATTACTCGCTATTTCCCTGAAAGAGATGTTTTAAATGACTACTGAGGGAATATATATATATTTCTAATTCATTGTGTGTAATTTTATAAATGACTAGGGTTTATATCACGTGTTAAAAACGATAAGATAAGCTAAACACTTGTGGTTTCTAATCTAATTTAATAACGGAATGGATAAGAGATCTTACCTTTACGAGTGTTAGGTTAGGATATTTATATTATGGTAAACATGTTTGCATTTCTTTCTAAATCGAGGCTCGGTCAAAAACCAACGTACTAGCGGTCTTATAAACTATCCAGAAATATTGTTGTACTATTGAATCTGTGATTTGTGACCTGTGCGGTCCACTATCTTCACTTTTGAGAGAGACCCATCCAGAAAAACAATAAACAAAATATTAACTGGACCTGAACAGTACCAGAGGTTTTATATCAATCTTAGCAGCCCGCTGTGGCCAAAATAAATAAATATATATATATATATTTATCTGACGTATGACAGTAGTTTTTCCACGGGATTATACTCAAGAGAACTCACTGTTCAGACTCGGCCATCAGCTTAGCGAACAGCCGATAATTGTTATCATTAACATTTCATAACTTAACAGTGTGTCTCAGCAACCAGAGGCTAGACAACTCCGGAACCATATATATTTTCCTTTCTATGACGGTGACCATCACAAATACTACCTATTCCAACCAACTAAATGCAGTGATACAGGAATTATCCAGGAAACCAATTAACGCACCAACTTCGGCGACTCCATTTGAAACTAGCAGTCAGCACTAAGGATAATCTGGGGCTGGAGTTGGCAAATAATCTGACACTGTAAAGTCATAGTACTTGTTAGTGTTTATTTCCAAGGAATACCTGAGACAACTATTGGGTAAGCGAGTATACGTGTGACCACAGTATGAAAGAGTAAATGAACCGAAAGAGAGAAACTTATTTTTCTTTTGTTACCACTATCATACAAATCTTCTTTGTGTTTTCTCACTAACCTGAATATTTACAGGATAGTTAATTAGGAACTTGTCTTTTTCCCTTACTGACTATTCCATACACTTATTGTTAACTTTTGATCTTTTGGGTTAATTAACCTCTGTTTGGATCTTCTTTTCTTTTCCTTTACCAGAGGGGAGGACCTATTGGGTTAATTTCATTTGTCTGTAAACCATGCTTTATTAATGTATATGCTTGATGTAGGGATGTAGGATAAAGAGAGAGGGATAGTACCTCACGGTGAGAGACAGCCATGTCCTTTTTAGGATAGTCAGGATCCTATTTGGTTCTCCTCTCTTTATCTAGCTCATGTATGGCTCCTCGAATACCGCTTGTGTACGGCGGTGGCCACATCCCGGGCAACAGTCTTGGCTGACTGGCTAAACTACATGGGTGGAGTAGGAGCAATCTTACTCAAGGGAATGTCCATCCCTAGTACACAAAGACTGAGACGGTGAGTGAGGCGGAGTGTCGTAAAAATTAACAGTGATGCAACGTCAAAATATCTCCAATGATACAACGTAGGGATAAAAAACCAATGCGTAAGCTGCTGGAATACATGATCGCCCGCGCCGCGGGTCATCAGGTGTTAGACTTGAAGGCAAAACGGAACGAGGATCAAAAGACAAAAATCTGACTGAACGCGTACTTGAACTAGCGAGGTTAATGGACGCAAATTGGTGGGGCAAGGAGGAAAAGTCACGTTCCCCCCCCCCCCCCCCGCCCCCAAGTTGACAGAAAGTAAGGAATTCGACAGAAGGGACCTTGCATATGATACGCCACAGTCATTTATTGGACGCTTTTGCGATACCAAGCCTTTTATTTGAATTCAGCGGCTAAACGCAGATGTTTGAAATATTACAAAATTCAAAAAAGTAACTTTTTCTTAATATTAATGTTAGGAATATAAAAATTAGCTGGCCGGATGGCCCATTCTGAGCAGTGAAATAATATACTTTCATTTATACAGACGGACAGATAATAAGAAAGATAATGACAAAAGACGGGGTTGTTCACATCAGCGAAAGACTGCATTGAATCAAACATGCCACTATTTGCACAAAATTCGCAACCTTGAGACTCAAGTGTTCAAATTTAGTTAGAATGCAAGAGGTGGGGGGGGGGGGAGTAGCGGACAGTAGTGGCTAAAAATAACTTAGGAGGCAGGTTCGTGCAGTTTTACATGTGTTAGTCCAAAAAAAACAAGTGAAATTGTGGGAAAAAGATAAATGGTGACCGACGTACATTTTAAAAATTGAGATGTACTTTTGACTTTTTTGGGAAAAGATAAAATGTGACGGACGTACATTTGAGAAAATAAGATGTAATTTTGACTTTATTTTCAAATTTTGAATTGAAAAGCTTGGTCTTCTGATCTGATTGGCCAACGCATTTTATATTAGCGGGATAGAGACGCACATTTTTGCCATTCGACATAAGTCTGTCCAGTAACACAGTCATTAATTGTAGTGGTGATTTCCCAGAAATAATACATAATATTCAGTGGGACACCATACTATAGCCAGCAGCTCAGCAGAGTTTTGCTAGCACTTATTTACTGTGTACTATATTCATATTTCTGGTAAGACTAAACTTATTTCTTTATACATTGTAATATTTGTTTAAGGTTCGAGTGATTTGATACTGCAATAGCATAATCTGTTCCTTACAACAAGTAAGGGTTCGCTCTAGACCCCCCGCCCCAGTTCAGGGTCTAGAGACAAATAAAATACATAAACTCCAGCAAGGATTGGGAAGGACAGATCAAGTGTTGAGATCAATGAAACATATTACCTATCCTATTTTAGGGAGGAAACTAATAAACATATTTCAGAATCTGTAGTCTGGGAGAACCTATCTGATGTGAAACCACCATGGTAAAATGTGCTGTATGGTCAGAGAGATCTGACCTGTCTATATGGTGTTGTTGTTGTGTAGTGTTGTGTCCAGACATGGTTAGAGAATGGAATTTTGACACATAGCCAATACTTTGATTGCAGAGCTGTGAGTTTCAGTTGGCACCAAGGTGGTGTCAAACGAGTTGTTGATTTTACCCGAGTGGATCGTGCAGTAACCTTGTGTCAGAGCAGCCTATTATTGCCCAAAGCACGGAGAGGTGGGGCCACCAGACCACTATTATTGCCCCCAAGCACGGAGAGGTGGGGCCACCAGACCACTATTATTGCCCCCAAGCACGGAGAGGTGGGGCCACCAGATCTCAGCAGCAGAGCTACATCTTCAAAGTTGAGTGAGCCTCTGGTCTGCTGAGAATTCACCAACTCAGTATAGTTACTAACTTCTTCTTCTCTTCTTCCGTCCTTAGCCACCGACCGTCAAAGCAGTCAGTGGCCATTACGCCTAGTGGCGTCTTAGGGCAACAGCAGATAGGTTTTCTTTGCCATTGTTTCACATCACGCCTATTGGCGTCTTTAGGGCAATGGCAAATCAATCCATTTGCTGTTGTTTCCGTAATCGAAGTGACTGGCAAACGGGTGATCAGCCCGTTGGATAGTTACTAACAATCCCATAAAATTCCTGCAATTTACTGGACACTGTGTAGTCAATATAGACTGGAGTGATGAGGCCACCCCAACAGCACAACCATTAAACGGTCTCCCAAATTAGATGACTACTATAAACATTAATAAAACTAAATAGTCTAGTAACATACATATGTACACTCTTGCATTTATTATGTAATATTCCATGCATTTTTTTCATAATTCCTAAATCTTTTATAAGTTCTGGTCAAAATAAAACTTGATCCAGAACAAAATAAATGTAAGAAAATTTCTATCAAAAATTTTACACACTTGAGTTAGTTCAGTGCATTATAACATTTGTTAATATTATTAGACTTAGTAAATATCTGTGTGTGTGTCTATAACTATCACACCACATTACATATCATTACCCTAGACATTTAACGTAGCCACATTCATTAGAACACAAAAAAAGATAAGTGTGAGGTCGTAGTGGTAGCGAGAAGGGCCTTCTGACAATTCACAGTTACATATTATCTCAGGAGCCTTCACAGCTGACCTCATGCATCACACGTAGTACCATCACCACCATACAATACCATCAAACCCACTACATATATTGGGGTCTCTTTGTCTCGGGATAATTAGCCCATTAAGTATATTAGGATCTCCTGGTGGGAGAAATAAAATTAGGGGAACAAAATTGTAAAATTCCCTTAAAATTAAAAGTGTCCCTGCAAATAAAAGTTGGTGAATCTTCACAGCCAGTAATTAGTTAATTAATTAATTAGAATTAGTTAGACTATAGTAATTAGAAGTTCTTTAGAGGTTAGAGATTTATCTTGTATATTATTATATTGTCTAAAAAGTATGGCGGAGCTGGCAAAATTCCGATCAGCTGCTGCGCTGTCGGCAAAGGAGATGGGAATGGAGGGTCAGATTTTAATTCAACATGTAACGGCTGAATGTGATAAATATATTGAACGGGAAGAAAGGAGATTAGACAAAGAGGCTGAAAGAAAATTAGAGTCCGAACGGTTGGCTGAAGAGAAGAGGTTACAAATTGAGGCTGAGACTAAGAGGTTGCAGATTGAGGCTGACAAAGAGGCAAAGGCATTGGAGGCCGAAGAAAAACGACAGCAAAGGGAAGCAGAAGATAGAAGGTTGCAAAGGGAGCACGAATTACGACTAAGGGAGCTGGAGCTACAAGGCCGGTTCCCTGAAAATGGTGCCAGCCCTTTTGCCTCAGATGCTACGCCCAGTCTGGGAGCCTCAAACTCAGCTATGGGGTTTCATTTAGACCATTTTGTTGAAAAAGACGATGACATAGAGGGGTACCTACGACGTTTTGAGTTATTAGCTACTACATATGGGTTAGAGAGAGAGAGGTGGAGTTTAAAGCTATCACAGGGACTGAGAGGTACTTCTTACGAAGTCTTTGCAAAAATGCACAGAGAAGACCAGGAGAATTATGACATGTTAAAGCAGGCTTTGTTATTGAGGTACGAAAAAAATGGGGAATTTCATCGTAAGAAATTTAGAAATGCCAAATTGTTGTCTGGGGAGACATACCACCAATTCTCTGCCAGACTAGAAACCTATTTGGAGAAATGGACTGCTCTGGGGAAGACCCAAGATCTTAAAGAAATGATCATGATTGAGCAATTGAGAGAGTCCATGGCTCCAGACATGAGAAAATTTCTCATGGAACAAGGTGCAGAGAAGTTGGGGGAGGTTTTAAATGTCGCTGAGAGGTATCAGGCAGCCCAGGCAGAGGTAAGTGGTGCTAAAAAGAAGCACATAGATAATTTTAAAGCTCCACAGCAATTTAATAAATTTGATAATAGGGAGCAGGGAAATAAAGGTAGGACAAACTTTGAACGGCCAAGAAATGACTACAGAGACAGAAACTCACAGTTCAATGACCAAAAATTCAATGAAAGAAAACCGTTGAACCAAGGAAAAAGATGGTGTAAATGGTGCAAGAAGGATAACCATAACACCGAATTTTGTAGAAGGAAACCTTCAAACATTGCTGCAATGAAGTCGGGGACGCAAAGATTAAAGGTTAATCCTAATGGACAACAGGAACCTTATCACCCCCCAGTTTGTGAGGATGTTATGTGTAATGGGGTCACCATAAGGTGCCTTTATGATACAGGTTTGGATTATGATTCAGTTGTGAAGTCTAGCCTAGTGGACCCAAGTCAGTATACCACAGAAACAGTGGAAATACAAGGGGCAACTAAGGACATACCACTCATGACACTTCCCATCGCAAGGATAACGGTGAAAACTCGCTATGTGGAAGGAGAAATCAGAGCAGCAGTGATAGATGAACCAATCTACCCTCTGATATTGGGGTGTAGATACGTCTTCTTGGGGAATCCCGAGAGACCTGTGATCATGGCGACAGTGCAGACCAGGTCACAGAAGAAGGAGGAAGAAGGTGAACCTATAAATGCTCATCCAGAGGAGATGAGGAAGGCGCAGGCTGAGGATAGGACACTCAAGCCATGTTTTAAAAAACTGCCCAAATGCCACACACCTCCGAGCAAGGGGGAATATTTCATGAAGCACAAACTCTTATACAGGAAGGCCGGAACTGGAACAAATGGTCACAACCAGCTGGTTCTTCCCACTTCATATAGAGATAAAGTGATGGAACTCGGGCATGCGATTCCCTTCAGTGGTCACATGGGGATCAGCGCCACAGGACAGCGTATAGCTTGTCATTACTTCTGGCCAGGGATAACGGAGGATATAAAAAGATATGTCAAATCCTGCCCAGAATGTCAAAGGGTAGCTCCAAAGCACTGGACTGCTCCTGCAACTCTAGGGGAAATGCCCATAGTGGGAACACCTTTTGAGAGGGTTGCAGTGGATATTGTAGGACCTCTCACTCGGACCAAGAGGAGGAACAGTTACATCCTTACTCTGGTGGACACTTGTTCTATGTGGGGAGAGGCGGTAGCCCTGCCGTCAATTGATTCAAAACATGTAGCAGAGGCACTACTTACAATATTTACCCGATTAGGATTCCCGCATCAAATCTTGACGGATAATGGTTCTCAGTTCAAGGGGAAACTAACGGAAGAAGTTTTTAAGCTATTTCAAGCCAGACACTTTCATTGTAGTCCGTACCATCCGCAAGGGAACGGCCAGGTAGAGAGGTTCAACGGGACTCTCATTTCTATCCTGAGAAAGCTGGCACACGAAAAACCGGATCTGTGGGATCAATTCCTGCCCGCCGCATTGTTTGCGTACCGGGAGGTACCACATAGTTCAACCGGGATGGCTCCCGCAACTCTGCTATTTGGGAGGCCAATAAAAGGTCCATTAGAAGCTCTATTAAGGACCTGGACAGATGAGAAGGCGGAAGAGACTGTTACCTCATCTTATCAATACGTGAACGAACTGACCACTCGTTTGAAAGCTGGATGGAAACTGGCAAATGATAATTTGAAACAAGCCAGGAAGAAACATGCAGCATATTTTAATAGGAAGGCAAAGGACAGAGAACTGGCAGTCGGAGAGAAGGTGCTGCTTCTACTACCCGGTAGCCAGAATAAATTACAAATTGGATGGCAAGGTCCATATACGGTTCTAGAGAAGGTGTCTAGAACAAACTATAAAATTGACAAAAAGGGGAAGGAGAAAGTTTATCATGTAAACCTGTTAAAGAAGTATCTGGACAGACCACTCCAGGAAAGCACCCCCTTACTGACCTTAGCTATCGCAACTCAAATGCAAAAGGAACCACTCACCTCACATGAATACCCATTACATCCTTGTGAAACAGCCGCACAGGTAAAAGTCAGTAAGCACCTGACTAAAAACCAGAGGGAGAGAGTTCAACAGGTTCTGGAGGAACATACAGATGTATTAACAGATAAAACAGGACATACAAATTTGCTACAGTATGACATGAAACTGGTAGACTCAAACCCAATCTGTATGAGAGCCTATTCTATTCCGTTCGCGAAGGAGAAGGCATTGAAGGAAGAAATAGATTATTTGTTGAAGGAAGGGATCATTTCACACAGTGAATCATCTTTTAGTTCTAGTGTCGTATTGCTGAGAAAACCGTCTGGGGAACACAGACTGTGCATAGATTACAGGAAACTGAATGCTGTCACAGAAGGGCAAGTGGATCCATTACCAGACACAAAACAGTTATTTGCCAGACTGGTAAAGGTAAAGGTAAGGGAACCCGTTACACGCCCATTGAGGCATATTGGGAATATGGTGTTAGGCCCATATTATCTAGACCGTCGGCACACTAGGGGTGATGTGGTCGGCATCACGCCGGCCGCCTTAACCTTCCCAGAGTTGCTCTGGTACCCATTTGGGGCTGGGTCGACCCAGGAGCCGTTTCTGGCCTAAAAAATTCCCACCTCATCTGGGGATCGAACCATAGACCACTGCGCTAGGAAGCCAGTGCACTAACCACTATGCTACCGCGAAATACTTTTTCAAAGGTGGATCTTAGTAAAGGCTATTACCAGATCCCGGTGAAGCCTGAAGTGAGACCTTATTTGGCTTTTAGCACTTCAGATGGACATTATGAATTCAACATGCTACCATTCGGACTGAAAAATGCTCCGAGTGTATTTTCAAGGATGATGCGCAAATTGTTGGATCCCCTGAATAACCCATGTATCACGAATTTCATGGATGATATTCTCGTCGCCACAGAGACATTTGAAGAACACATTGAAGCTCTAGAAATGTTATTTAATAGGCTTAGGGAGGCGAACTTAACTGCTAGGCCAACAAAATGTTGCATTGGATGCAAAGAGTTGGAATTCTTGGGACACACGGTATATCAGGGTAGCATGACCCCTGATCCTAAGAACTTGGAAAAAACTGCAGAGAGCACCTAGACCACAAACAAAAAAGGACGTGCGATCATTTGTGTCGTTATGCGGATTTTATCAAAATATATCAAAGATTTTAACTCTATTTGTGCGCCTCTGACTGATCTGACTCGCAAGGGACTTCCAGATAAAATTAATTGGACTGCGCAAAGTGAATTAGCGTTCCAGGATTTAAAGGAAAAACTCACTAGCAAGCCTATTCTCAAACTACCTGATTTGACACAGGACTTTGTCTTGAGAACCGATGCCAGTAATGTAGGACTCGGGGCGGCTTTGTTGCAAAGATCAGCTTCACCTGATGGGGAACTGAAACCAGTCGCTTATGCAAGCCGCAAATTGAATAAGGCGGAACAAGGATACTCCACAAGCGAAAAAGAATGTTTAGCGTTGGTCTGGGCAATAAAGAAGTTTCAAATCTATCTGTATGGTAGGACTTTTGTGGTCGAGACGGATCATCAGCCTCTCGTATTCTTATCTCAGGCTAAGCATGAAAACGCAAGATTGCTGAGGTGGTCTTTATTGCTTCAACCTTATCAGTTTAGTATCCAATATATCCCAGGTAAATTGAATGTCGGTGCAGATTTCCTCAGTCGGCACCCCTGTGATCAAAATTAGAGTAATGGCAGGCGTAAGGAGAGATTTTGTCTATGTGTATCACTGGTTTTAGAACTTGCCGTAGGCATGTTTTCAGGTGGGGAGATGTGTCGTAAAAATTAACAGTGATGCAACGTCAAAATATCTCCAATGATACAACGTAGGGATAAAAAACCAATGCGTAAGCTGCTGGAATACATGATCGCCCGCGCCGCGGGTCATCAGGTGTTAGACTTGAAGGCAAAACGGAACGAGGATCAAAAGACAAAAATCTGACTGAACGCGTACTTGAACTAGCGAGGTTAATGGACGCAAATTGGTGGGGCAAGGAGGAAAAGTCACGTTTCCCCCCCCCCCCCCCGCCCCCAAGTTGACAGAAAGTAAGGAATTCGACAGAAGGGACCTTGGATATGATACGCCACAGTCATTTATTGGACGCTTTTGCGATACCAAGCCTTTTATTTGAATTCAGCGGCTAAACGCAGATGTTTGAAATATTACAAAATTCAAAAAGTAACTTTTTCTTAATATTAATGTTAGGAATATAAAAATTAGCTGGCCGGATGGCCCATTCTGAGCAGTGAAATAATATACTTTCATTTATACAGACGGACAGATAATAAGAAAGATAATGACAAAAGACGGGGTTGTTCACATCAGCGAAAGACTGCATTGAATCAAACATGCCACTATTTGCACAAAATTCGCAACCTTGAGACTCAAGTGTTCAAATTTAGTTAGAATGCAAGAGGGGGGGAGTAGCGGACAGTAGTGGCTAAAAATAACTTAGGAGGCAGGTTCGTGCAGTTTTACATGTGTTAGTCCAAAAAAAAACAAGTGAAATTGTGGGAAAAAGATAAATTGTGACCGACGTACATTTTAAAAATTGAGATGTACTTTTGACTTTTTTGGGAAAAGATAAAATGTGACGGACGTACATTTGAGAAAATAAGATGTAATTTTGACTTTATTTTCAAATTTTGAATTGAAAAGCTTGGTCTTCTGATCTGATTGGCCAACGCATTTTATATTAGCGGGATAGAGACGCACATTTTTGCCATTCGACATAAGTCTGTCCAGTAACACAGTCATTAATTGTAGTGGTGATTTCCCAGAAATAATACATAATATTCAGTGGGACACCATACTATAGCCAGCAGCTCAGCAGAGTTTTGCTAGCACTTATTTACTGTGTACTATATTCATATTTCTGGTAAGACTAAACTTATTTCTTTATACATTGTAATATTTGTTTAAGGTTCGAGTGATTTGATACTGCAATAGCATAATCTGTTCCTTACAACAAGTAAGGGTTCGCTCTAGACCCCCCGCCCCAGTTCAGGGTCTAGAGACAAATAAAATACATAAACTCCAGCAAGGATTGGGAAGGACAGATCAAGTGTTGAGATCAATGAAACATATTACCTATCCTATTTTAGGGGAGGAAACTAATAAACATATTTCAGAATCTGTAGTCTGGGAGAACCTATCTGATGTGAAACCACCATGGTAAAATGTGCTGTATGGTCAGAGAGATCTGACCTGTCTATATGGTGTTGTTGTTGTGTAGTGTTGTGTCCAGACATGGTTAGAGAATGGAATTTTGACACATAGCCAATACTTTGATTGCAGAGCTGTGAGTTTCAGTTGGCACCAAGGTGGTGTCAAACGAGTTGTTGATTTTACCCGAGTGGATCCGTGCAGTAACCTTGTGTCAGAGCAGCCTATTATTGCCCCAAGCACGGAGAGGTGGGGCCACCAGACCACTACTATTGCCCCCAAGCACGGAGAGGTGGGGCCACCAGACCACTATTATTGCCCCCAAGCACGGAGAGGTGGGGCCACCAGATCTCAGCACCAGAGCTACATCTTCAAAGTTGAGTGAGCCTCTGGTCTGCTGAGAATTCACCAACTCAATATAGTTACTAACAATCCCATAAAATTCCTGCAATTTACTGGACACTGTGTAGTCAATATAGACTGGAGTGATGAGGCCACCCCAACAGCACAACCATTAAACGGTCTCCCAAATTAGATGACTACTATAAACATTAATAAAACTAAATAGTCTAGTAACATACATATGTACACTCTTGCATTTATTATGTAATATTCCATGCATTTTTTTCATAATTCCTAAATCTTTTATAAGTTCTGGTCAAAATAAAACTTGATCCAGAACAAAATAAATGTAAGAAAATTTCTATCAAAAATTTTACACACTTGAGTTAGTTCAGTGCATTATAACATTTGTTAATATTATTAGACTTAGTAAATATCTGTGTGTGTGTCTATAACTATCACACCACATTACATATCATTACCCTAGACATTTAACGTAGCCACATTCATTAGAACACAAAAAAAGATAAGTGTGAGGTCGTAGTGGTAGCGAGAAGGGCCTTCTGACAATTCACAGTTACATATTATCTCAGGAGCCTTCACAGCTGACCTCATGCATCACACGTAGTACCATCACCACCATACAATACCATCAAACCCATTACACGGAGGAATCTGAGAAGATCAACGGCTCGCAAAGCGAAACAGCAAAGTGTGTGGCGCACTAGAGGCGTGTCGGACATAGAAAAAGACAATGGCAAGCCACCATGGAAGAGATTGGGGCCTTACCACGTACTTCCTACAGAACGTAATGGGATCACAACAACAAGATAAGAACCGATATGTAGAGAACTCTCTGTCCCCTGGGGAAGAATCTACTGTACAAATTAACAGGGAAGAGGCAACTCCTCTAATGAGTAAGGAAGTACATAATGACGAGTGTTCCTTAAATTTTGTTGAAAGGGAGCATTCTGAGAAAGACCACCTAAAAACTAGTAGGAGAAGCCTAAAAATAGGAACATGGAATGTTAGAACTCTGAACGGAGAAGGAAAGCTTGACAATCTTATATTAGAAGCAACAGACATGAAACTCGATATACTGGGAGTTGCAGAGGCAAGACTTTTGGATACAGGCTACATAAAAAGAGACCAGTACACGCTTATACACTCAGGCGGAGAAAAACATGAAAGAGGGGTAGGAATGTTGATAAAGAAGGAGTTAGAAAAATACGTATGTGGATACTGGACACACAATGACAGAATGATGTTACTAAAAATGAGAGCAAAGCCATTCGACATATCAATCTTACAAACTTATGCACCAACTAAAGATCACAGCGAGGAAGAAATAGAAGAATACTATGAAGAGCTACAACACACACTTAAACCAGTCAAATCAACAGATGTGTTGATAGTAATGGGTGATATGAATGCAAAAGTAGGAAAAGGAAAATACAAGAAAATAGTAGGACAGTATGGATTAGGGACAAGAAATGATAGAGGAGACAGACTTATCCAGTTCTGTGAAGAAAACCAGCTGGTCATATGTAACACCTTTTTTGAACACCACCCAAGGAAATTATACACATGGAAAAGCCCAGGAGATATAACACGAAATCAAATCGACTATATCATGATAAAACATAGATTTAAGAACAGTGTCACAAGTGCAAAGACATATCCTGGCGCCGACATAAATTCAGATCACAATCCAGTCGTCATCAAAGTAAATATAAAGCTGAAAAGAGCAGGAAACAGAAGACAGGAGGAACCCCAGATAGAAATATCAGCGCTGAAACAACCAGATATAAAACAGAAATATTTAATCGACGTCAAAAATAAATATCAACAGTTATTGACAGAAAGCATGGAGCAGTATAGAAGAGAAAACCCAGAAGAAAAAGCAACCGCAAAATGGGAATGCTTAAAAACAAGCATACAATCAGCAAATGCAAATTTACCTAAAAAGGAGTCTAAGAAAAATCAAATTTGGATGACAGATGACATCTTGAATAAAATGACCGAAAGAAAGAAAGCAAAAAAACACTCCAGAATATAAAACAATAGACAATGACATACGTACTATGTGTAGAGAAGCAAAAGAACGGTGGATAGAAACAAAATGCAAGGAAATAGAAGACTTGGAAGCAAAGCACAGGACAAGAGATATGCATGAAGAAATAAAGAAATTATCAAATCGGTCACGGTTTGCACAAGGAGGAAGCTGTATCAAGAACAAAAATGGTGTAATATTACTTGATGAGAAAGACATATCAAACAGATGGGCAGAATACGTAAAAGAATTATTCGAGGACAACAGAGGTAAAAAACCATCACCAGATTCTAATGAAGGCCCAAACATTCTCAGATCAGAAGTAGAGAATGCCATTCATGTGATACAAAAAGGAAAATCAGCAGGCATGGATAACATAAAAATTGAAATGATAGATGCTCTGGGGAACTTTGGTATAGATACAATCACAGAAATATGCAACGATGTATACAATACAGGATAAATACCACACGACATGAAGACATCAGTTTTTATAACATTGCCCAAAAAACCAAATGCAACAGAATGTTCAGACTTCAGAACAATCAGCCTGATGAGTCATGCAATTAAGATACTGCTCAAAATCATACAGGAAAGAATAAAAAGTAAAGTAGACAGCGAAATCCAGGAAGAACAGTTTGGTTTTAGACGGAACAGTGGAACAAGAGAGGCAATATTTTGCCTAAGAATATTAGCAGAAAAATATACAGAGGTCCAAAAAAGTATGTATATGTGCTTCATTGACTATAAGAAGGCTTTTGACAGAGTCCATCATGAGAAAATAATTGAATGCCTCGAAGACATAGGTATTGATGGAAAAGATATAAGAATACTCAGTAACCTTTATTGGGAGCAAACTGCCACAGTAAGATCTGGAAGGAATTATTCACCATACATAGACATAAAAAGAGGTGTCAGACAAGGTTGTGTGCTGTCCCCCTGCCTATTTAATTTATACACCGAAAAAATTTTCAAACAGATACAGGAAATACCAGGACTGAACATCAGTGGAAGGTCAATAAACAACCTTAGATATGCAGATGATACCGTGTTGTTAGCTGAAAGCGAACAGGAGTTACAAGAACTAGTGAAGCAAGTGAACAGTATAAGTCATGAATATGGACTCGACATTAATATTGAGAAAACAAAAACTATGATAATTAGCAAAACAGACGATAAACCCACATTAAAGATAAGCGTAAATGGGACAATCCTGGAACAAGTCAAGAGCTACGTATATCTCGGTCATATAATAACAGAAGATGGCAGATGTGAAACAGAAATCAAGAAGAGAATAGGAATGGCCAAAGCTACATTCAACAACATGAAACATATACTGACATCCAAACAGTTATCTCACAAATTAAAACTGAGAATCATAAAGTGTTATATATATTCTGCATTTCTGTATGGTGCAGAAACATGGACGATGAATAAGCAGTTGGAAGAAAGAATTGAGGCTCTTGAAATGTGGATATATAGAAGAATGGGGCGTATCTCATGGAAAGAGAAGAAAACAAATAAGGAGGTCCTAGAAAATCTAGGTATGAAAAGAGAACTAATGAGGGAGATCAAAGTTCGGCAGCTAAAATACTTTGGCCACATAAAAAGGCATAACACCTTGCAGAAGACCATAATAGAAGGGAGAGTTGAAGGCAAACGTGCAAGGGGAAGACAGCGCTATAAGTGGGAAGACAACATCAAGAGATGGACAGGAAAGAGTCTATCAGAGTGCACCATCAAGACAAGAGACAGAATACGTTGGAGATCCATTACAGCCAACCTTCGTTGTGGAGATGGCAACTGATGATGATGATGATGCTTGATGTTGTGAAGTTCTAGTGATAATAAACTTAATAAACCTTAAAGTTATCGTGTTGGTCAACCCCTACCCGTATCTGTTATCCATAGTTTGTTTTCACGTTTGTGCGTATTTGTCACAGAATTGTGTGTATGTGGGTACAGTGTAACTTGTATTTTGTATAAGGAGAGAAAGTGCGTCTGATTAAAATATAGTCGTAAAGATAGGCTGCATTAGAGAAACTACTCACTCCAGAGACTGTTCTTCCTCTTAAACTATCACCGTCGTGGAAAAAAACAAAACTATTTCTTACACCTTACTCTCACATAGTCACCACTATCACCTCCGCTCGGACGGGACCTTAAATATCTCGGACCTATCTTGTAAAAATTACGACAGATACCCGGTTCAACCCCATATCGGTAATAATTTGGGAATATAGTGCTCCTTTTTCTATATAGTACCTTACATTTGTTGTTTTTCCAGACCGCATATTCTCTGGCGTTTGATGTGGCGTTTTCTAAGATCTGTTGGTGCATCACTTCCCTATTTTTCAGTATATCTCCCGTCCCGAGTTTTGGGATGTTTGTGCTCTGATTTATTCAAAATATGAAGTTAAAAAGTTGTTTCTATCAATTTTACGACATCTGGCGGCAATTAATTATTTGGCGCCCGGGCAGTGACTCTTGTTCTAGGACATGATAAATAAATGAAGGTAATTAACAGGCACTCTTGGGCATACAGGAGGACACCAGACAGCAGAAAAGAAATATAAGTGACAGGTTTACCGGGAATCGAACCGAGGACCACCCAGACAGCGCCATCGACTTGCCATGAAAGTAAATCGTGAAAGGACGCACAGCCAATTTCGCATCCCCCCTCCCCCAAAGTGCATCAGTGGCTGAGATGACTCTCACGGAACCCGCACAACTACGATATACAACGACCAAGACAATTAAAAACGCAATCACTAATGTAACTTTCCTATCAGCAGGTATAGATAGTGTAGTTAGTAAGTGTGGCAGATAAAGGGAACGACTGACGGGCAAAGGGAACGAATAAGGAGAATTAGAAGTAGGAAGGGTCAGATATAGTACAAAAAGGGGATGCGCGAATAAGGATGTGCAGGAGAAAATAGGTGAACGAAATCCAGTTAGGCACGCTTTCCAGCAGCAGTTCAGAGGCGTGAGTTAGAGAGTGCGGATCCGCACTGATACGCGAGTAGCCATGTTGAAGGCAGTACTCAAGTAGTTTGGGTGATGAATATTTCGCGGACAAGAAGACGTGTTTGGGTGATGATTAACCCAATATATTGAATAGGGAGAATTCTTGTTTAGAAGGAGAAACGGTGTGAGTTAGATTTTATTCAGAAAGGGAAAAGGTACGTAGAGTGCAATCTAATACATATACAAACAGTAGTCCTATTCTTCAGTGATGAAAGGGAAAGTAACAACCCCGGAGAGGCCCGGTTCCATCAATAGATAACCTGAACACTGAGATGGTATATAACAATAGATTAAGAAATTGTAAGGAAGAAAGAACAGAAGTAGAGACTATAGCACCTGAATGATCATTGATGGTTGAAGGTCATAAGGTGTAGATTCGATACTGAACGAGAGAGTGAGGGAAGGAATAAATATTAAGGAAGAACTTACACATTGTATATTCTATGATGGTCCATGATTGTGGAGGTCAAAGCAGACACCAATGGTCCACTCACGTGTAAATAAACAGTATTTCAATTACTATGGCGTTATCTCATCGCTCGCTGTGTGTGTGACAGTTATAATTATGCATTATGTCAACGCTAATAAAAGAGGCAAAGAACCTGGGCAGGCAGGCGGTCATACAGAAGAACATTGATACCACCACGACCCTGCCACATAAGACTGGTTAGTGCAGTTCGGAGCATGTATGGATACACACAATAAATGTGACCGAATTCATGGAGTTTGCTGCTATCGTTGCAGCGCCAGCATGAGTAACAAAACAAAGCAGTCTGGATCAAATGGAATTATTCGAGAACTAGAAGGTCATTTCCATTTCATTGATCCGCCAGGCCGCACAAAGGATTTACGACCACAAACAAATTTGACGCCCATTGACCTGATCACGTGATAGCGTGTGATGAAACTAAACAAAGTCCAGCTTGATGAGGCGGGCGTGACCAGTTTTTGTCCTTGTTGTCTTCCCCAACTCAAAAGCAGAGTCAAGTATTCATTTACAGCTGGGTAGACAGGAACGCGACGCTACCAGTTTTCGATCTAGAAATCCGTTAACTGTGCCGCGAAATAGAAAGCGTTCTACCACTTTACCAATCGCCAATCGAATGCTGTAGTGTAGAAAATAAATAGGAGACAGAACATGTCCTTTTAGGGTTCAGGGTAGTGATTACACAATTTGGATACATTTTTCCTCTGCGCACAATACACTATTGCCAAAACAATATACTATTAAAAAATAACAATATGCCGGTACTATTTTTCTTTTCAAAATTAACCACTCACAGAATAGGAAATCGAAGATGCTTTCCAAGAAAGAAAGCACACTTTAGCAGTCTGGGTAGATATGGAGAAAGCATTTGATAAAGTTTGGAAAGATGGGCTAAGAGTTAAAATGCTTAAATATGGAGTCTGTGGAAGAATGTATAACTGGATCAGCAACTATCTAACAAACAGAACAGCTAGAGTGCAGGTGCACGGGCAGTTAAGCAAAAAGACTACAATGGAACATGGAGTTCCACAGGGTGGGGTCCTTTCCCCAACACTCTTCCTCATATATATAAATGATATAACAGAAAACATCCACAAGAATGTCCACAACTCCCTCTACGCTGATGACCTGGCCATGTGGACTTCAGAACAATACATCTCCACAGCAAGAGTGCGCATGCAGGATTCACTGCTAGCCCTTGAAAGTTGGTCCAAAAAGTGGTTGCTCAAAATAAATGAACAAAAAACTACACACACTATTTTTACCTTGTCAAATAAACCACAGCAAGCAAAGCTGCAATTAAATGGACAGGCAGTACGAGGAGATGAAACACCAACATACTTAGGAATCACACTAGACCGCCGAATGACATGGAAATCACAGATTAACAAAATACAGCTAAGGGCAAAACTTCGCATGGCCATCATGAAAAAGTTAGCAGGTACCACATGGGGTGCTGATGAGAATATCCTCAAAAAAGCTGTACACAGGCAGAGTCAGACCTGCTATGGAATATGGCATCACAGCTTGGTCGACGGCAGCAAAGTCAAATTTTGACAGAGTAAATAGACTCCAAAACCAAGCAGCACGTATTATAACAGGGGCCCTAAAGTCTACACAAATCAACCATATGGAAAACATCACAGGGCTACAGTCAATGGAGGATAGACGTGACAGCAGAGTCTTAAAACAAGCTGAAAAATTTAAGAGGCTCGAAGGACACCCCATGTACCAAAGAATGAATAGGCTAGGAAGAGGCAGGCTCAAGCGAACTAACTTTGTCGCCCAAGCAAAAGAAAAAATTAACAATAATACCATACTAGCTAGCTCAGTTGCAAAGAAAATCCCAACAAGCTCAACTATCCCACTGTGGAAAATAAGATGCTTTCCTGAGTTAAAATCTGATATTCCAGGCATTGAAGGTAAGGGAACACAGACAGAAACACAAAGAAAGTGTATAGCAACCAAGTATATTGACCAAAGATTTCCAGCGAAGCTTTGGACACATGCATATACTGATGGTTCGGCAACAAATGCAGTTGAAAATGGGGGTGCCGGCATCCTCATAAAATTAAAGAATAGAATTCACTCTATGGCAATTGCCACTGGAAAATACTGCAACAACTTCTGTGCTGAAGCAGAAGCCCTGAAACAGGCAGCTGAAACTCTTATTGAATGCAAAGCACAGGCAGAAAAACAGATAGTAATCTTTTCAGATGCCCTTTCAATAATATCAGCGCTGAAGAGCCACCAAACTAAAGGATTGAAAGATCTGATAATCTCCCTTGAAAGACTGGCCGAATGCTTCAAGAAGTGCACTATCCAGTGGATACCAGCCCATTGCAACATACCAGGAAATGAAGAGGCAGATAGACTTGCTAAAGAAGGAGGTGCCTTACAGCAAAATGATATAGAGACAACTTACGCAACGGCAAAGACCACTATAAAGGCTACATTCAAGTCCAAATGGGAAAGAGAGCACCCGGGACATTTGAAAAATGACGCATATCATCAACTATCCAGAAAAGAACAGGTCATCATTTTTCGACTGCGCACTGGGCACAACAGATTGAGATACCATCTGTACCACAAATACAAAATTGGTGCAACAGATCTCTGCACCTGCGGTACCAGCCCGATGACAGTCGAACACCTGCTGCAGTACTGCCCAACCTACAGTAATGAACGGGGTAGCATATGGCAACAACCTACTTCTGTCAACGAAAAACTGTTTGTAGATGTCGGGAACCTTGAGTTGACTGCTGCCTTTATTAGAGTCATAAATGTGGAAGTCTGAAGGCGAACGAGGAAGAAGAAGAAGAAGAATATTAACATTAAACAAAGGCAAATGTCAGCTTTAACAGAACACTAACTACCGTATATTTGTTTCTCTTCTCTCGGCCTTTCATTTATTGCAAATGTCTGTTTTATATGTGTTAGTCTTTCATTTCTTGTTTTAGCCGATTCAAGGAAAGAAACCAGGAATTTGAGATTATCCACTGTCTTCAGTCAAATGCAATGATTGCCAGGAAAGAGCGGGACTGTTGTGTAGGCCGCTTGACTGTTACTCTTAGTGATAATAAATATAGTACTAGTCATTCATTCATCATTTACTCTCTCGCTCTCTATGAGGGGACCATCAGTGGTGGTTCCATTCTTTACAGGGATCGATAACGGAATAATGCTGTTACAGGGATCGATAACGGAATAATACTGTTACAGTGAGCGATAACGGAATAATGCTGTTACAGTGAGCGATAACGGAATAATGCTGTTACAGGGATCGATAACGGAATAATACTGTTACAGTGAGCGATAACGGAATAATGCTGTTACAGTGAGCGATAACGGAATAATACTGTTACAGTGAGCGATAACGGAATAATGCTGTTACAGTGAGCGATAACGGAATAATGCTGTTACAGTGAGCGATAACGGAATAATACTGTTACAGTGAGCGATAACGGAATAATGCTGTTACAGTGAGCGATAACGGAATAATACTGATGGATGTTACAAGACGAACACTCAAAATTCACTCGAGCTTACAACTGACAATGTTTACTGATCAGAAATCTTGTCCGTATATTTTGAAATTTTTTATTTTTTTATAAAGTATCCCGTTCAACCCTTGGTGGGTTATAATTAAGACATATGGTGTACTAATTCAAGGAAACAAAGTCAGACTTCCAATATCCAAACAAAATACCTTCTTCCCCCCCTCCACTCAGTTCAAATAGAGTAAGTCAAAATTAATTTATGTAAATGTTCTCGTGTTTGACGGTCCCCCTTCCAAGAAACAAACAATAAAAATAAAAAACAAATGAATAATTAAACAAACAAACAAACAAACAAACAAAAACTAAAATGAAGTCTCTCATAACTGCCCTGTTGTTAACAGGGTGAAAAGGGGTGAGATAGCCCGAGGGTGTCCTAGATTACATCAAATCTACCAACCATCTGTCATCATCCACAGGAACACCCCACCAGACTACCCCTTTTTCTCACACCATCATTGATCCCTATACATTAATTTTAGTTCTTGTTATACACTGTTTTACTATATTGTGCAATTCTCTAGTTCTGTCTATTCTCAACACACTTTCCACAGTTTTGGGTGAATTGCATGCCTGTAAATAATCTAATATTGGTTTTCTCTGTTGTTCAAACGTCCTACATTTTAATAGGAAATGCTCTATGTTATTTTGTTCTAGACACTCTGCACAGTAAGGTTCTTCTATTCTAAAATAGCCCATTCCTAGTTGCAGTTTAAGAAGTTTCTTATTGCTAGGAATTTTTGGTTCTCTAGATACCTGACACGTTTTTGTTGGAGCCTTGAACAATTTATATGCATGTCTACCATTCAGACTTCCATTCTACTCTATTGTCCATTCCTCAATTATTATTATTTTAATTAAGCTTTTGATCTCTGTTTTACTCATCCCTACATTTATTTGGTTTCTATTATTTCTACTTTTCTTAGCTTCTTTATCCGCCTTTTCATTTCCTTCTATGCCAGCATGTGAAGGTATCCAAGCTATTAGAACAGAACATCCTCTGGAGCATAGGTAAGCATTTGCCAGTAATATCTCTTCTGCTATATCAGGTCTACTGCCTACCTTGAAATCATTTCTCTATTTGTATATGCCTTTACCCATTCATTCTGCTGCTCACCATTTTCCAGATGGTTCATTCGCTAAGCTGTCTTATCGTTTTCTAAGCTGTTTTGGCGTGAATATTGCATCAGTGTTAAATGTGTTCACTGTGATCAACAATGTGCTTGACAAATCCTTGGTGCACCAAGCTCGGCTCTAGTTCGTCTTCAGTAACATATTTGTATACAGGGTAGTTGAAAAATCACTTCCAATTTTTAAATCATCATCATCAGCTGCCATCTCCACAACGAAGGTTGGCTGTAATGGATCTCCAACGTCTTCTGCCTCTTGTCTTGGTGGTGCACTCTGATAGACTCTTTCCTGTCCATCTCTTGATGTTATCTTCCCACTTATAGCGCTGTCTTCCCCTTGCACGTTTGCCTTCACCTCTCCCTTCTATTATGGTCTTCTGCAAGCTGTTATGCCTTTTTATGTGGCCAAAGTATTTTAGCTGCCGAACTTTGATCTCCCTCATTAGTTCTCTTTTCATACCTAGATTTTCTAGGACCTCCTTATTTGTTTTCTTCTCTTTCCATGAGATACGCCCATTCTTCTATATATCCACATTTCAAGAGCCTCAATTCTTTCTTCCAAATGCTTATTCATCGTCCATGTTTCTGCACCATACAGAAATGCAGAATATATATAACACTTTATGATTCTCAGTTTTAATTTGTGAGATAACTGTTTGGATGTCAGTATATGTTTCATGTTGTTGAATGTAGCTTTGGCCATTCCTATTCTCTTCTTGATTTCTGTTTCACATCTGCCATCTTCTGTTATTATATGACCAAGATATACGTAGCTCTTGACTTGTTCCAGGATTGTCCCATTTATGCTTATCTTTAATGTGGGTTTATCGTCTGTTTTGCTAATTATCATAGTTTTTGTTTTCTCAATATTAATGTCGAGTCCATATTCATGACTTATACTGTTCACTTGCTTCACTAGTTCTTGTAACTCCTGTTCGCTTTCAGCTAACAACACGGTATCATCTGCATATCTAAGGTTGTTTATTGACCTTCCACTGATGTTCAGTCCTGGTATTTCCTGTATCTGTTTGACAATTTTTTCGGTGTATACGGTAGATTAAATAGGCAGGGGGACAGAACACAACCTTGTCTGACACCTCTTTTTATGTCTGCATATTTTTAAATACGTGAGACAAATGTCAAAACAGTAAGCGATAACTTTATACGTTTTATTCCCAGAAGCGAAATAAAACAAAATAAAATATAAAATGGCCAACAAATGGACGTTACAAGAAGTAGCAATAATTACTGCTCGCTATGAAATTATGTGTTCAACAAACTGAATCTCACGTTGAGCTGTAATGTTATTTTGACATATCATTTTTGTAATAATATTGCAATTACTTATGGTTATTGTGACGTTTGTTTCTGATAAATTAGTTGGATAGGATTGAAGATATAACAATTTAAAAAAAGGAAGTGACGTTTCAACAACACTGTATCGACTTCCAACGTGTTGTGAAGAGAAACATTTCTGTATTTATTTCATTTTATTTCGTCGCGCTTCCCCCCCAGCGGTTATGACACTAGCTGTTTGCCAATCTCCTAAGACTGCTCTTTTTAATCCATGCTCCGTTCAGTATGTCAAGTATTCACGTCATTGTTATTGTTCAAAACTTTCACATCTTCAATTCTAATGCTAATGGTTGCTACAGCTCTCTTTCTCACGGTGCCCGAGAATTTTTCACGATATTATGAAGTTCAATAACTGTCAACAGATATACGAGAGTTGCGGATAAAGGATACTGCATTTGCAGCCTTAACCTAAGGAATTTTATCGGTCACATTCACTGAAATTTAAATTCAAAGTGAAAAGTTCAGGATACAGTATGTCAATATGTCTCCACGTGGGCATCTTGTGTAACACGTGCTGTGTCCAGCCAATACACACATTCCCTTCTCATGATAGGTAGCCATGTCACTGTGCAATGCATGACTGTTAATACAGTGTTATGAACCTGCGGGAAAAAAAAATTATGAGCTGTCAAGAAATTTACATCGTTTCGACATGCTCCACATGGTTACATTTTTAATTTTATTTGTAATCCGGGTGAATAATTTTCGGACACCCGGTATTTAAGCAATGCCTTCATTTTGTGAGGTTCATTTCGTCTAAACAAACATGTTTTCTGTGCTTATGTGTAGGCATATTGGTCGTTCAGTTTTAACCAGCCTACAGCCCGAAAATTTGAAACAAATATAAAGGTATGTTATCAGGCACTCACAGGAAATAAAGAAGTAGAACACCAGACAACAGAAAAACAACAGACATGAGTGGCTTACCCAGGATTTGAACACTGGACCTTCCGTGCGACAACCCCGCCTAGCCATGCAAGCGAATCGCACTATCCGCTCTGCCATCTACGCATCATCAATAAATGATGTTTCAATGGCAGGTCAATAGTGCGAACCACAATACACGACACCAGAAGTCCTCCATGGGCAGTTCAGCCTATTAATGACGCAATCACTTCTGCTTGATAGAAATACAACAGAAGTGATTGCGTCATTAATAGGCTGAACTGCCCATGGAGGACTTCTGGTGTCGTGTATTGTGGTTCGCACTATTGACCTGCCATTGAAACATCATTTTTTGATGATGCGTAGATGGCAGAGCGGATAGTGCGATTCGCTTGCATGGCTAGGCGGGGTTGTCGCACGGAAGGTCCAGTGTTCAAATCCTGGGTAGCCACTCATGTCTGTTGTTTTTCTGTTGTCTGGTGTTCTACTTCTTTATTTCCTGTGAGTGCCTGATAACATACCTTTATATTTGTTTCATATTAATTTACTGTTTACAGGCCTCAGGTTTCCCTCCCTTATTTGTAATAAATGTTTGTACAATACCAAACCTACCCACTATCCTGTTCTCACTGTCCTAGTCTACTATCATTTACTGGACACAGTATTAAGGTCCTAAGGGTCTTGTTGGATTCGGCCTATACTGCTTGATAGAAATACAACAGAAGTGATTGCGTCATTAATAGGCTGAACTGCCCATGGAGGACTTCTGGTGTCGTGTATTGTGGTTCGCACTATTGACCTGCCATTGAAACATCATTTTTGATGATGCGTAGATGGCAGAGCGGATAGTGCGATTCGCTTGCATGGCTAGGCGGGGTTGTCGCACGGAAGGTCCAGTGTTCAAATCCTGGGTAAGCCACTCATGTCTGTTGTTTTTCTGTTGTCTGGTGTTCTACTTCTTTATTTCCTGTGAGTGCCTGATAACATACCTTTATATTTGTTTCATATTAATTTACCGAAAATTTGAACATCGCTGACAAGCAATAATCGCTGAAAGGGCTGGAAGCGTTGACAGAGATTTATCATCATCTGCAACACTTTCCAGCTCATTGTGGCGCACTTCCCTTCAACAATTTCATTCCAAGTCTTCTTGTCCAGTGGCGTATTCTCTATGTGTGCTGTGCGTGCTGCGCACACCTATGCCCGAAGGAAAATAAAAATTTAATTTATTATTCTATAAAATATTTCTCTTCTAAAGTTCTGCTTTCGGACCGCACGCATCAGGATAACGGATTTTCCCGCATAGAATCTACGAGTATATCTAGTTTCAGTTTCCCAGACGCGTTTTATAGTGCAGTTTTTATTGGTTAGTTACAATCGCCCGAAGTTTCTCTGGTAATTCCGTCACAATGCGTGCGGCACCTTTCGGATTCACGTCTGAAGATTTGTTTGTGTGGTTCGGGGTCATGACCAGATACTTCAATACAATACGAAAATGCGTGCGGTGGCCTTGCAGCTCTCGAGTTGTAAAAATCGGCTGTGTCCGTCCAGTGTTTTTTGTGATTAATTTTTGTTAGTTGCCGGGAATGCAGATTATTACAGTGACAGTGAGTTTCAAGTTGTAAGTTAATTAGTATTTCGGAGATAATTGACATATATCCTTAATAACTATCGTTGCGTAATTGAATATAGTTGGTTTTTAAATTAAGAGGGGAAGAAGTTAAATAGTAGGCGTACATATTCATTTTAAGTAGCAGCACGCCTAGCTCGCATTACCAGGATACGCCACTGTTCTTGTCATGTGCTATCAATTCAAGATATGCGTCTTCCTAATCCTTGTCACGCCTGTCTGCAGTTCTCATCTATATATGGTTTTGATATCTATTTCTTTTAACTTGTGGATTCCAGAGCAGGAACTACCTTGTAATGCTATCAAATTGTTTTTTCAATGTATGCCATCTTCTCCTCCCATCTTGTTCCACTGGTATTTGTCTGGTTCTTTCCACAAATTTCACATTAGTGATTCTGCTGCCGCATGTGCAGTTTTAAATTGTCGGTTTAGTGTACGATCAATCCAGGTGCCGAATCTGGAGATCTTCCTAAGAAAAAAGTGAGTCAGCAACCAAGACATTTTTCGGTTATCAATGATTACAGAACCTTTATTAATCAGAATGTACCATTGCTTGTTCTGTTTCCTATGTGGGTATAGACTTTCAGATATGGAATACGGGCCCCCCTCCCCCAGATTACCCGTCCAAAACTCCTAAGACAAGCTGCCGCCCCTGTTTACGTGTTGACGAATAAGGAAAGTTAATAGCAGAATTAATCCGTTATTCTGATTGGTTGAAACTGTCATTACTCGGTGCATATAACTCTAAAACTGTAATGTCCCTTACACCCCCCCCCCCTCCCCATTCTTTCTTTCAGTTAGAGTGCGTGGAAAATATTTGGGCATTTTCTGAGAGCCGAGAAAGAAAACTGTCTCACTTGACACCACTGGATCTTTTCCTGCTTCAGTCCATGTCAGAGCACAGTTACGTGACTTCTATTGAAGCTCTTGTCCGATATTTCTAATATTGATCAGGAGCTTTCCTCTATGCACTCCACTGTGTTATGTTATGTGTTTGTCTGCCCATTGACATTGTGTGACACTTTTTAGTTGTTGTCTTTTAGCCAGTCCGTAGATGCGTGCTCTCAATCCATTCTTTTCTCCATGAATATTCATGAGCATTTGAAGGAAGGTCCACTATTAGTTTGCTAGTTTTATAATTATCTTAGCAGAGCCCCGTTGGCCAACCCCATTTTGGGGGTGATATGGCCAGTTTTTCTAATAACCGTAGCTGTCCTTAAAATTAAGCATATTAATCATAATTCGGGACCTACAATCCCTTCACGTCACTTTGTTTCTACCCTTCTCAGCGAGCGGACAATACTAATGAAGAAATCTCACAAAATAGGCAATGTGTCGGAGAAACTGAGATATTTCCAACATATTGCAAAAAAAAATCTGTCAAAGGTCTTTGTAATGTAGAAAACAATATTGTGTTGGAAAATGTAATAAAAAGGAGAAGTTAGTGGGAAAAGACGGTGGCGACGAAAAATCAAAATCGTAACAGAAACTTCTAAATAAATAACAATAGACCAGGATAAACATGAATAAACATGTACAGGAAAAGGTATGAACAATAATAACATACAAGTTTAATTAAATATGGGAAAATGAAAGCAAAGGGGAATATATATATATATACCTACATGCGACGAAAGGGATATAACTGGATGTCAAGGACACCATCGTCGCCTGGGCTATTAAAATATATGACTACAGGTTTTAGGGTCATCCGAGAAATGTTATTATTATATATATATATATATATATATATATATATATATATATATATATAATAATAATAATAATAATAATAATAATAGCCCCTTCAGTCATAACTGACTATGGGAATGCGCCCCTGAGGTGACAGCCCTCAGCTGCTTATTTTCCTGATTCTCCTTTCGACGTTTTCTCCTCTCTTCGGCTTGTTGTGTGAGCTTCTTTTCGCCCAATCTGAGTGTAGTGGTTTTTGATGTTATTGCGTGGTTGCTATGTTACCTAGTGTACTGGATGAGGTCAGCTGGGAAGGCTCCTGAAGATAACAGTTTATGTGAGTTACAGAATGCCTTTCTGCTACCACTTATGACCTCAAACAGACTTATTCTGCTATTATGTATGTTAGCTACGTTTAATGTCTAGGGTAATGAAATGTGATGTGTAGGTAATTAAATACACAGACACACACATGTAAACACTAAGTCTAATAATAATAATTTCTATGATCAACTCAACCAACACTGGCTTTAGAATTTAAATTTTACAATTTTTTAACATTTATTTAGTCCTGAACCAAATTTTCTTCTGGTCAGGACGTATGAAACAATATATATTTATCAATAAAAGTGTATATATATTGAATAATCAAAATGAAACACTTTGTACATAGATATATGGGTTACATTGGTTAATATTAACACTAACTACAGAGTTTTTGGAAACTAGCACTGGATGTCTGGTCGTGGTGGTGTCATCATGCCCGATCTCTGTGTACAATAGTCATTGTCTTTTAATTATGGAACTGAGGTATAGTTTCTATACACAAGGATTTTTATTTATTTTAGTGTGGAAAAATTTGATGAATCAACAGCAGGCCAGGTTTTCAACTTATCTGGCCTGTGACGATGTAGTAAAGAATTCAAGTGGCCCACTCCTCACAGTTGCTGAGGTAAATGGTAGGCTTCTAAGTCATCCACTCTTGGATCTCTTCAAAAGCATCTGGCACTAGTGCAGTGCCAGACCCGAAACTCTGAAACCAAAATTGTTGCCATGTGTCAAGACACTGCCTACTTCACCATTTTTACAAACAACAAAGCAAAAAAGACATTACAAAGACCGGGTCAGATCTTTCTGAGCGACCCAGCACATCTCACCCAGGCGGTATCAAATAGCACTAGTTTCCCATTCCTCCATGAACTGCACTGCATCTGAAATATTTTCATTATCTCTTTTTTTTTCTCTATAGAATAAGGTGGGTGATATGTTCCCACTGATTTCCTGAAATAAAGAGCTGTCTTTTACATTCTTGGTTATGTTTTTTCATTTGGTTCATTGCCTCTAGGCCCTGGACTGTCG
Source organism: Oreohelix idahoensis (assembly GCA_024509875.1). NCBI lineage: Eukaryota > Metazoa > Mollusca > Gastropoda > Stylommatophora > Oreohelicidae > Oreohelix > Oreohelix idahoensis. Next base: position 19,665 of record JAMPIV010011741.1, on the reverse strand, counting down.
CTGGGGACCTAGAATAAGTACTCACTTGTCGTAATCATTTTTCATTATATGGCAGTATCAATCACTCAGAATTGTTAAATAAAAGATTAATGGATTTTTTCTCCTTGCCACAATTCAAAATTGAAAACACAGTTACGTTGTACTAGCAAAATTCAGCTGAGCTGCTGGCTAGATTATGGCGTCCCACTGGTAATATATAATATTTCCTGGAATAGCACTTCTAGCATTAACGAACTGTGTATATGGACAGTCTTTTAAAAATGGCACTTGCCGGCTACTTTTTTTCTATAATATGAACTCTTTCGTCCAATCAGCGGACTTCCCCTCTACCTTTCAAATATTTAAACTACAATGTCCAATTTCGGTCCAGTCTCAGTCTAGTGTGTAGTATTTTTCTGTCGGTCTGTCCGTCCGAACTTGGTTTTTCCCCAAACTTACACTTGTTTTTGGACTAACTACAACAAAAAACTACACAAATTTTGTCTCACTACGTATAAAATATCTATATTAAGTTATTTTTAGCTTCTACCCTCCCTTGACTGCCCCTTGTCCACATGTAGTTTGTTTTTCTGCGTTAGGCTCAAGGACGCGTCAAAAGTGACTTTTGTGAGAAGTATGCACAAATAACTGTCTGCTCGTCTGTATTGAACAATACAGTCTTTCGTCAATATCTTCCGTGTTATCTGTCTGTCTTTGTAATTAAAAGTATATTATTTCTCAGGGAAAGATGGGCTTTCAAACTAGCTAATTTGTATTCTCCTAAACTTATTATTAAGAAAATACCTAATTTTTTTTCAATGTTAGTCCTGAAAATTGTTTTCACAATTCGTTCACGGCGTTTGCCGCTATATTCAAACTAAAACGACTATTTACCGTAGAACGTCCAAGATACGTCTGTTTCTGACAAGAGCTAAGGTCGTTTTTCGTCCAATTTATTACATTGTGTCAACTAGTGGCGTAATGTTTTACTTTAAAACTACAAATTGCGTCTGCTAGGCTTTTAGATTCAAGCACGTGTTCAGAAAGCATCATTTTTTTCTTTTATCTCCGTTTCTACCCCGTCTAAAAGGATAGGCCGTTAGTCTGCATGTTATAACTAGTTGGTTTTCAATGGCGCTAGAAAACGCTGGCGTGGGAGAGAATGTATCAGCGTATCTTACCTATATTTTTATCCCTACATGTTATTTTACCTGTTATCTTTATAAATGGAGGAATTTTAGCGTTGCATCACTGTAATCTCACCACACTGAGGTGGCGCCGTAAATAGCATCGCCACTTGGTGCGTTCGGCAGCTTCATCCTCCCACGTTGCTGGATTTATGTCCAGTGCCCTCATATCTCTCTTGCACACATCTTTGAACCTCAGCTGCGGTCGCCCAACTGTTCTTTTGCCATCTGCTAGTTGCCCGTAGAAGATATCTTTCGGGATGCGACCACCTTCCATGCGGCAGACATGGCCAAGACAGCGTAATCTGCGCTGTCTAAGCAGTGTATACATGCGTTGAAGGCCAGCACGTGATAACACCTCGACATTTGTCACTTTATCTTTCCACGAGCAAAGATAGCTGCAGCTTTGCCAATGCGGCTATCAATTTCTGTGCCCAGTGAGAGTTTGTCATTGATGGTAGACCCCAGGTATGTGAAGTGGTGCACCACTGCCAATTCATAGTTATCGATAGTGATAACTGGTGCAGCACCCGCATCCTGACTCAGCACATTCGTTTTCTTTAGACTTATTGTGAGGCCAAAGTCCTTGCATGCTTGGGTGAAGCGATTCATCAAGCTCTGAAGCTCCTTTTGGCTTTGAGTGACGAATGCAGCGTCATCAGCGAACAACAAGTCCCTTATGGTAACCCTTCTGATTTTTGTTTTTGCCTTCAACCTTGAAAGATTAAACAGACGACCATCTGACCTAGTGTGAAGGCATATTCCTTCAGCTGCATCTCTGAATGCATGTTTCAGGAGTAAGGCAAAGAAGATCCCGAAGAGGGTCGGAGCCAGAACACAGCCTTGTTTAACGCCACTTCGTATGTCAAAGGGTTGTGATGTGCTTCCAGCATATTGGACTGTTCCCTTCATGTCGTCATGAATGTATATGTATATCATTTCCAGCAGTTTAGCAGGGCAGCCTATTTTCAGGAGGATTTTGAAGAGTCCATCCCTACTAACCAGGTCAAATGCTTTTGTGAGGTCTATAAAGGCGATATATAAGTGCCGTTTCTGCTCTCTTGATTTTTCATGAAGCTGGCGGAGAGAAAAGATCGTGTCTGTTGTTGATCTACGAGCTCGGAATCCACACTGTGACTCTGGATATATGCGCTCAGCTAACTTGTGTAGTCGCATTAAGATGACTCTGGCAAAAACCTTACCAACAGTAGTAAGGAGAAAGATGCCTCTGTAGTTATTGCAATCACTTCTGTCTCCTTTATTTTTATACAGTGTTACAATCTTGGCATCTCGCATGTCTTGAGGAATAGTTGTCTCTTCCAAGCACTGGCACAGCACCCTATGCAGGGGATGTGATAGCGTGCTCTTACAGCATTTGATTAAATCAGGAGGAATCCCATCACTGCCTGATGCTTTGCCAGAGGCCAAGCTATCAATGGCCTTGCTGAGTTCCTCTATTGTTGGTTCGGCATCCAGCTCCTCCATAGTTGGCAGGCATTTGACAGCATCAAGGGCTGCAGGCGTAACGGTATTTTCTCTAGCATCCAACACAAAAAAGGCTTCATTCACTTCAAAAACGTGCAGTGCGCCTAGTTGCTGATAAACACCAAACACATTGTATAGATCTATATAACTATCTTAAAATATTACCCCTTAGAAAGCGCTTCCTATTTAACAAAGCTAAATTCGCTCACAAAATCTTGTCACATAATGCTCCAACGTATCTGTGGCCACTTTTAAAATTCAATGAAAAACGTAGTCAGCGCTTAAACCAGTTAGAGGTACCCAAGCCGAGGCTAGATTTGTACAAGAAGAGCTTGGCTTACTCAGCTGCTCATCTTTGGAACAATCTTCCACATGACCTGAAAAACATGCACAGTCCATACTCATATAATCGTAGGCTGTTCAAATACATTATGAGTGCGGATTATATGCCGCCCTAAGGGATTTTGTTTCGAATTATTATTATCTAATATACTGTATGGAGGGTCTGATGATCTAGTTTTTCATTTTAATATACCTTACTTCTTAATTGTAATCAGATACTGTAAATGTATGCTTTTATACTATTTATAATGTTGCATCGCCGTTAAACTAATACCTTAAGTATGTTGGAGAATGTCTGGATACCTAGCAATAAAGATGAGTAAGAGGAAGGGCAAAATGCAAGACGGGCCTATATGTACGATTCTCATCTATCAGTCAATACCCTTTACCTCCCTAAGGAGCATAGGTCATAAAACTGGATCTCGTGTAGTGGAGGCGTCGACAATTCACTCCCTGTGGCAGTATCTGCTTGGGACTCAAAGTTGCTCACCTGTGAGAACATTTTCCGCATGCGCTGACAACACATGAAGTCCCAGCTAATTCAGCAGATTTCCAAAATGTCACGAGTTCTTATTATATGCCACCATTATCTGATTACGTTTCAAATTATGTCTTATTTACTGTATGAATGGTTTAGATTGTGTTTGTTAGTTTTTTTTTTTTTTGTCTTTGTTTTAATTTTTTTTTTTAAGGTATTAATTTTTGTTAATGTATTTTAATTAATAATTCTTCCCCCCCCCCCCCCCTGCTTTAAATTTGATTATGTCTGGATGTTACAAATGTATGTTATTATTTTACCTCGATAATGTTGTATGCTTAAATAATGCTAAAAATACATGTGCTATTGAAAGGATACGGTATGAAAGGTGAGCGAAAGGAAGGGCAGAATGTTAGACGGGCCTGCATGCCCAATTCTCAACCCTTTGAAAATAAAGTTCGTTCGTTCGTTCTCCATCTGCTTACCCTTATCGGCTAGCTTCTCTCCGCTGATGGTTTTTAGCGGTGCCGTCTTGCTTTTTTGGGGGCCAAGTGCTTGCTTTATACCGTCATACATTTGTCTAATGTTGTCTGTTTGCGCTGCGGTCTGGATGCTCTCACTGAGCTGGAGCCAATAGTCATTTGCACAGCGTCGAGCAGTTTATTGAACTTTGCTTCTCGTAGCCTTCAGGATCTGTAGGGTTCTAGCACACGGTGAACGTTTGTATTCATTCGCAGCACTGCGCTTAGCTTCAATGACAGGTGTCATCACATCTGATGAAGCATCGAACCAGTCATTTGACTTTGCTGTTTTCTTACCAAAGGTGGCAAGTGCAGTAATTTGAATGGTGTTCCGTAGATGCTCCCAGTTCTCTGTAACAATATCACCATGCTGAGGGCTACTGAGCACTTTCTTGAAGGTCGCAGTAAATTGAGCGATCATGACAGTGTCTGACATCTTGCTGGTATCAATGCGTGGTTTCCCTTAATGTCTGACACGATAGACTTTTCTTGGTTGTGCTCTGATTTTACAGCAAACCAAGGAGTGATCTGTATCACAGTCTGCACTATGGTATGAGCGGGTGGAGAGCACAGATCTGAGAAGTGGCCTTCTGACGAGGATCAGATCCAGTTGGTGCCAGTGCTTGGATCGTGGGTGTCTCCATGACACCTTATGCTGGGGTTTTATCTGAAAGTAGGTGTTGGTCACGCAGAGGTCATGAAGGACACACAACTCTAAGAGCCGTTGTCCATTTTCATTCATCTTGCCATTACCAAACATGCCCAGACATGAAGGCCATGAAACATTATCGGCACCCACTCTAGCGTTAAAGTCACCAAGAAGAACAAGCTGTTCTTGCCTAGGTATGCTTTTGATGACTGCTGCTAGATTCTCATAGAACTCATCTTTAGCTCCTGAGACAGAGTACAGAGTTGGAGCATACACACTGACAAGGGTGATGGGACCTGCGCTAGTTTGTAGGCGGAGCGTTAACAGGCGTTCTGATCCATTCTCACCTGGTTCAACCATTTTAGTTAGCGATTTTTTTACCGCAAAACCTACTCCGTGTTCTCTAGTTTTATTAAGGTCTTTCCCTTGCCAATAAAGTGTGTAATCCTTCTCACTCACCATTCCAGAGCCTGCCAGGCGCGTTTCCTGAAGTGCAGCTATATCCTCCTGAAGTCGTTCAAGCTCATCATTGATTATGGCTGTCTTCCTGACATCATCTATGTCCTAAAGGTTTTCGGATAGTCCAGTCAACATAGTTCGGACGTTCCAGCATCCCAATCTGAGAGTTTGCTTATTTCTATTATGATAATTTCTTGGTGCAAAATTTTCTATCCACAGTTCCGGTTTGACCCTAATCCCCATGCACCCAATGGGGAAAGCAGACAGTGGCGGTACAACACCTTGTTGACTGGGGGCTGTCCAGCTTGATGCGGACGGTAGCTGTCCAGTGAGATCCTAGAACCTCTCCCACTGTCGGAAGTAGCCCCTGGCGCCATGCCCTACGCCAATTGGGCAAAATGCTTATAACCGGTAACTGCTACTTCCCGTGTTTTCCCGACACCTATATGGTGAAGCTGAGTGTCCTCTCCAGGGCGCGAGCTTGGGCCCAATTATATGGAGATCAAGCTGTTGCCCATGCAGCATGTTCCCCTTCTCCACGCAGCTGGTAGGTCCAAAGGAACGGCAGTAGCTATACAGTTTGGTACCAGCCACGTCGCAGGAGTTGCCAGAGTAATGTCGAATCAACATTAGACTGCATTAGGGACTCCGACTCCGGATTTATCCTCAGGGTTTACTCCCGAAGCCAATTCTATAAATGGATATTCCCGCAAGGCAGCGGTGGTTTGAATTCAGAGTTCCTTCTCTTAGATAAGCTGCCAACCAAGAATCACGAGCCATATCTGCCCGAAGCTGCTGGCTTTAAGGCGACAGTCGCTCACCTTCGCCCCTTCTCCCATCAGTGGAAACAGTTTCGCCGAGCTCAAATTGAGCCTCACGTGAAGGCCGGGAGCTGGACTTGGTTGTCAGAGGCTACTTGAGACGCGTGCCATAGAAGCATTTATCTGCAGTGAGAGCTTATCCTCACTACAACTCCCAGCTATAACAACCTTTGGAACCGCCTATATATACTGAAGCACATTAAAAACGCACCACCTGTATAATCCAGGAACAGAGTGTGAAATGTAAATATAAGTGTGTACAAGTTTACATATTTGGAATCTTTATTCATTTTCCTATGAATCCATGCTGGTCATTAATTTGTACATTTGATTGTTATGAAATTCATTGCATTCTGTGCAGGCAAGGGAGAAAACCAAAAATACAAAAAAATGCACGTGCGTTATCCTGCTGGAGAAGCTGCAAGTCTGGATAAATTGTGAACGCAGGAGCACCCAGTGCATCCAGAACCTCATCTCGATATGTCACAGCATTAACATTTCCACGGAAGACGTGAAGAGGCAAGCGATGGTGAAAACTGAATCCTCCCCAAATGTGAATACTGCCACCTCGAAATCGGTTGACACAGCAATCTGCAAAGCGCTCTTCACACCGTCGCTAAATCCGCATACATCCATGTGCAAAGGATATGTTGAATCTGTTCTCGTCTGTGAATAGGACAGCATTCCACTGCAGTCTAGTCCATCTGATATGTTGCTCTGCCCATTGCAGGCGCTGCTAACGATGTATGTGAGTCAAGTTTGGCCCAACATAAGGTCGTCTTGCAGTAAGGCCTGTATCTCTGAGTCGTCGTATGACTGTCATTCGAGAGACTTGCCCATGTCTACCCACTATTGCTCTTGCTGTTTGACTTGCCGGGAGAGTACGATTCCTTAGGTGACTCAGCACAATATGACGATCTTGCGCAGGAGTAGTAACTCGTGGTTGGCCACTCCGAAGTCTATCCCGGGCACTGCCAGTGGTTCCGTAACGTTCATTGAGACGTACAATAGGGCTGTGGTGGCAATTCATCCTTCTGGCAATGGCCCGCGAGCTCATTCCGGTCTCCAACATACAAATGGCTCGTTGGCGGTCGTTTTCAGATAGTCGTGGCATTTCAAGCACATGTACTGGGTGTTTTGTCTCAACGGCCTTTTTATACCGAGTATACTGCCAGAACGCGTACACATTTTCAGGGTCATAGCTGTTGGGAATCGTGTTGCACGTGTAACTTTCATCGTTTTCATGTAGTCTGTACACACACCCGTGGGTTGAATCGTGCACTTTCCATTCCAGCAGCCATTCGCTCTCTACCTCATGGCAAACACGGGGAAAATCCATTCCAACACTTTTTTTTGCCAGCTTCTCGGCATCAGTATATATAATAGTGGTGCGTTTTTAATGTGCTTCAGTATATATATGTGTGTGTGTGTGTGTGTGTGTGTGTGTGTGTGCGCGTGCGTGCGTGCGTGCGTGCGTGTGTGTGTGTGTGTGTGTGTGTGTGTATGTATATACTACTGGACAAAAGTTAAGGGCCGCCATTCAGTTTATACAAGGTTATATAATTCTTCCTGAGCAGGGTCGATTTTCCAAATGTCCTTTAGCTTGAAATCTCTCAAGAAGTCTCTGAATGGTAGAGTGGGACACTGCTAAACGTCTTGCAACATGACGAACAGATTGACCATCCTGAATCCATGCCATGGCTCGACCACGGTCTACAGTGCTGAGACTTCTCCTTGGTGGCATGGCTAATGCAGTGATCATTTCGACCACTTGTCATACTGCTTTATTGCATACCAACGGTGAACACTCTTTACCGATGATCATTTTCCACGTGCATTCAAATTCAATTCACTTTTTCACCTTTTGAACTAGTGGGGCGGGTTGCAAAAACCACGAGTTTTTGCAGCAACAATGGCAATTTTCACGTGCGGGTTAAAGTGACCCAGTTTTTGGACATTTAAAAAATATTAATCTACTGCACACAGAAATGTATACACATTTCTCTGAGCTCAGTTTTAATGACATTTTCACTTGTCTTTACAGTTTGCCAATCAATTATATAAACCTTGTCTAAACTGAATGGCGGCCCTTAACTTTGTCCAGTAGTATATATATATATATATATATATATATATATATATATATATATATATATATATATATATATATATATATATATATATATATATATATATATATATATATTATATATATATATATATATATATATATATATATATATATATATGCTTGAAATGTGGACTTTTACGCTGCAATTTACCGTACATCCTGTGGATAAATGTGAGTGATGCGTAGTAGCAGAGGAGAGGTCACGACCATGAAACAATCTACTACTGAGAGTCTCCTATAGAATATAATCGACTACATAAATGTACGTCACTGAACGGAAACTGTAACGAAATTGTCCTTTGTTGGACTTACTTTTGACGCAATTGTTACGAATTTAATTAATGCTGGGCGTGCACTTTAAATTGATTATAGTGAAACCACTATTCATGGCTTTGCGTAAGCTCTGTATCGGGCCTTCTGAGAATAGACTTCAGCGAACATATTAATGAAAACACGCTGTTTAATTTAACATGCTATCTATTCTATTTAACGCTGGATATTTGAATAGAGACCAATAGTTCACGGAGACACAATTGAGATGTTTGATGTTGCGTTCTGTAATGAAGATTCGGCTTTGAAGTTGTAAACATGGACATTCAGTGATGCCAGAAGCTGTTAATTTTAAAATTTATGACCGTAGAAACAATCAAAGAGGTAAATCCGAGGCATGTGAACAGTTAATACGTACTTATTTAGTCGTTTCACTTCTACCCTGGGGTGTAGATGTTTGCTAGAGAAAGCGCCACACTATCCTATCAGCTGTTTTCCTTCTGGCCTGGTTCCAATCTAGTCCTCGGTTCTTCAGAGATTTGTAACGAAATACATTTGTTCTCTTTAATCCTCTCCTGCAGTATTATCTTCAACTCCTTTTACATGCTAATTCAGCTAGTATTCATTGTTTACGTTTTCATGGTTCAAGGTGTTCTTATCATCTTTTGTCATCCCCTTACCTTTACTTGATTGCTTGACCTGTTTTGAAACAACATTAACTACTGTTTTTGCAGAGCGAAGTTGTTTGTTTACGTTACGTAACATCTTCCGGCTTGGCAGTAATGTGTCTGAAGTAGCGAGACGGGTGAAGTTAGCCATATCGCAAGCTAGGCTGGTGGGAGACAAGGATGGCAAATGATCAGCTGGGACTACCTTTGCACAAGATGGTGAAAACCCAGACGTTTTGTCGGTGGAGATATTGAACAAACGTTTGATATTAGAACATGGGTTGGGTTGCAGATAACTACCATTCACCATGTTGTCTCAATGTTCCAATATGGACGAAAAATATCCTGAAGATTAAGGCAAGGACAGTGATGTTGTAATTACGGCTGATGGACTTTGTTGTGATAATCGACTACGAGAAAATAGCATTTTGAAAGAGATAATCAGTGATAGATCTGTGAAGTAGTGAGTTGGTAAACATGACAGGCAAAACGGAAGAAGCAAGACCTTATGTGGTAATGGAGTTTGAAAAAATATCCCACCCAAAGGGCAATATCTTATGTTGTCGTGTACTAGTGCTCTACAGAAAGGTAGTAGGGGAATAGACCCCTACCAAAATCAGACACGTATTTGCAATTGGTTTAGCATTTAGTATGCTAAGATAGACTGCTCTTGATTGGACTTCTCCTCAAAGTAGAAACCTGGGTCTGTAGGTGGAAAATTTCGCTTACATGCTACATCGTTGTAAGACTACTTCACTGACTTCCAATTTCGTCGAGAAGAAATCATAGACGGCCAGAAACACGAAATATTAGGACCCAAATATAGGACAAGCCATATGACTGGACAAGAATTCTAAGATTAGAAGAGAGTAACCCCAGAGACAACCCTTTTCTGCCTGAAATTCTAGGATCCAACTTCAAGTGCACTCAGTTAGACCTGAAAGAGAAGGCATCTTAAATCAGTTGCCCGACAACATTCGGACGTTTCCTGTGCAAAAAAGTCTGTGTTCGCCCGAAAAACTCGGGTTTGTGATACAAGTTGTCAGCAGTCAAAGGTAGACACGGGTCTTGAAGACGCTTGACAACCCTTGTAGTTGCCTCAGCCTTGATGCATGATAAGTACTACAGTCAGCAGACTTGACTATTGTAGAGAAGTGCAGTCCAAGGCAACTGGGGGAGCCAACAGAGGCTGAAGCAGACGCCAACCGACCCACACTGGAAGTTAAGTAGCAATACAGCGCACCCAATGGACATTTCCAACATTTTCATAAGTTCCATCACAAATTAAATTATCCGATGATGATAAATATCATCGCTTCTTGTTGAGAAACAACTTTGTTTATTTTATATTGTTAACCATAAGTGATTATTAAACCTGCTTATCTGTAACTTTAAAGCTATAGTTGGATTAATTACTCTTGAGTGAATTGTATGTCTGCTTCCGTATGGACCATACTGTTTTAAATACACAGAGAGCTATAAAATTAATAATTGCTGAATCATCTTTAGCTGGTGGCTCAGAAATACGAGCGGAAATATAAAACCTCACAGAAGGGGCGGGAGAATACTAAAGTTCATAACAGTTTAGATGATCTCAGTTGTTATGCTTGCTTTTCTTTAAAATCACGTGTATCCCCTTTAAAATAGAAGCATCATTATTCTGTTTTTATCTCTGCTAAGAATAATCTTGAGGGAAGGTTGATACCTTTGAAAACTTTCATCATTATACTTTTAGTTTGGCCATTGCTGGACCACTACTGTGGAGCAGGGGAGACAGTCACGCTAAAGATTGTCTAATGTTGTCCTCCCAGCGAACTCTTGGTGGTCCTGGAGGTCTGGATCCATGGTTTTTGGTTCTGCATATTTACCATGGTAGCCGAATTTCTCCCATTCTGAACAGTGAAATAATAAACATAAATGGGAATGTTGCAGGCACTGACAACAATTCGTTCGCAAGCAGGTCTGCGTATAATCAACTTTCAGCTCCCTGTTTGTCACGAAATGACCATGCTCTTCATATTATCGTTTTCGGCCTGTCTTTTTCTCTATATTGAGCCTTCCATTTATTTCTTCTTTACCCGTATTTTCTCTCATATTGGAACACATAACTCAAGTTTCGTGTTGTTATTTTCGCATGATCTATCCTGGGTGGAGATAACACTAATACCCCAGCTGGGAGCAGACAGATAAATCTGCATTACCTGTGTAAAGCAAACACAGGCGTGAACGTATCTCGCTCACACCAAGTTTGGCACCTATATTTCTCGTATGGTTAATCGAAAGATAAAATGAGAATGTACTTTCAGTGCTGCAGAAATTTTATGCAACATTACCGCGGGTGGACTCCTGTTTGTTAGCATTTATGATAACGAATTAAACTGAGATTTTATAATGAATTACAGACACGAATCATCTAAAAAGCGTTAGTGTTATTAACCTTATATGGGAGGATTTTAAAATTACCAGTGTTATGCAAAATTTAAGTGCTTAAGGAGAAGTCATTTTTGAGTTACTTCCCTTGAAAGTAGTTCCGTCATCTTCGATCGGACTCCGCGGACGATTCTAGGCCTACTGCGATTTATTCTTTGGCTGGGTAGGAATAGATTGTTCTTGCTTCAGTATATCTATGGCCTGAATTTATACGTAGTGTTTGTATGAGTAGGACGAGTCTGTCTTATATATGGATATCTTTACATTTCTAAGTCGAACTATATTGGTTGTCGCTAGAAAAGGTCAAAGGCTATGCAGCGGAAGTATCGCTAGCAGGGGGGTGTGATTCATGGCTGCCATCCTGTCGAGATGTCGAATTTTGTTGTAGCGGGCTTATCGCCGAAAAAGTGATCTATAAGTAAATGGGGAAAAGTGATAGTCATTTAGACATGTTGTATGTACTTTACCCCAGTGTTTATTCTCTTTTGCCAAGGAATGGCAAAGTTATATTTCGCATAGAAAGGTAAAACCACAATTTATTATGAACTTGGGCTTCGCCATCGTTGTCGATAAGCAGATGCACAGTGGTACTTTTGAAAAGAATATTTATTCAAAGGAAGATGACATTCCTATGTATCAACACTAGATTATATGATATTATTCAATTACCTCTATGATAGAAGCTATGAAGAAATGAGGACATTTAACGAATGACCAATTTTGGTCTGTATCCAATAGTGAGTGAAGCTCACGAGAAAAGCACAGCCATGTTGAAATTCATATACTTTGTATTTATCGAGTGAGAAAAAGGGATGCCTGTACTATCGCTCGATGAACCAAGAGATCACTGCTACATGTGAGAACCCATGTCTGGGATTCCTATATCTTTATGGAAAATATATATATTGAACTTTACGTGAAGGGATATTCGCTAGGCGAGGTTAAGTCTAGGAGCCTTCCTATATATTGGTTATGGACTGACGTGCCCAGTCAGTAAAGCCAGATGATTTACATGATGGAACTCTGAATGCTTATTTACGAATGCTCCATTATGATATTTGCCAAGCATGAATGCTAACTTAAGATGATATTCCTGTGATCAACATTATGCTGTCTATGTCGACATTTGTTCCTGTAACCATACACGTACTGTCCAAGTGTGCGTCCCATTAAATGTTATAAAAAGACCACCGTAGTTCCAGTACTTCTTGAATTCGAACAGTGTGAGTATGAGTGATGTACTACCAACTTGTCAACTCTATCGAATCATTCTACCATTCGCGTTCTGACATTCATATACACACTCATTGTTTACACTCACATTCTTGTCGGAGCCTCATCACGTTCCAGGACAAGATGACCTGTATGACCAAAACTGTGCTGGGTTTAATGAGTTGACAATCGTTACACTTTACTACACCAGTCCCAACATCTACATTTATCAACTGGTGGACATTCACGTCATTTAACAAATAAAGCGTGATTCAACAACTAGTAGCCATTTTTAATACTGGCCAAAACAAAATAACTCACCACCCATACAAACCAACACCTTAACCATTTTCAGTGAAGAAAAATGCAATAGTTCAATTTACTATCATTACTTATTTATTTACGCCTGTTAAACAATAACTGATTATTAAATTTGTTATATATCTACAAATTCAAAGTTTATTTGATTATTATGGAGAAGTGCATATGTATGAATCAGTTATATATATATAATATCAGTATATCTCTTTGATATTCATATATATAATTATATATATTATATATATACTATATTATACATAATTATATATATATATATATTTTATATACATATATATATTATATAAAAACAGAGCTGCTTAAGTAACATTTGTCTGAATAATTCCAGTTGGGGGATCAGTGCACGAGCAAATCATATCATTTACCTTTAGAAGGGGTCACAGCTGCATAAGTTCAACGACTTCCTTTTGATAAATTTCACGTTGTCCAATATAATTATTTCGCATGTCATGTGAAAAAGAGATCCCTAATCTAGTAAAGTACTCAAATTTTTCCCTTTATTGTAATGTATATGAAGACAATAGTATAAAAAAAAAAAAAAAATATAAAAAATCTGTACCAAGCGTACTCTTCAGAGGATAATGATAAACTTAGAAGACTTCACTAATGTATACTCTAAATTTTGCCCATTGTTGGGCCATCACTGCAGAGCAGTGGTGACTATCCCGTGACAACTTGCATGAATTCGGTAAAGGCTTGTAGTCCCTGGGGATCTGAAGGGTAATGATGAAAACAAAGAAGTTGCTGCCGGCTCAGAAAAAGAACTGTATGATTGTGAATACAGGAACTAATGTTCGGATTGTCAACAACAAAATACCATTAAACACTTACTACTGGACTGCAAGAAATAAGACAAAAAACAGATTAAATATAGACGGGTCAACAGACAAAGGCAATTGACCTATCTTATCTATATTTTTCTTTGCCTTCTGTCTGGCGAGGCGCGTTTCCTTTTCAACCTATTGTGGTTTTCTTGTCACGAATTTACTCATTTAAAAAACGAAAGTGCAATACACTGGTTTGACTGCTATAACCAATTAGAGTTTCCTGTATAAGTTAATTTGAAGAACCGATTCCATACCATTTTACTTTTTAACTTTTAAATTACTGTCATTGCCAGTTTTACAGTAGTCCTCTTATTTGCTTATCAACAACTAAACAGGACAATCAACGGAAATTAAAACCTACCAATTATAATTATACATTGAAGTAACAATACATCCAATGTAGTTTTTCTGGTGCTGTTAACGATGTGGATCCCTGTGCTTTGCAGACCCACTTGCTTGTGTACTATTTTATCGTCGGCTTCACCAGAAGGTTAGCAACAGACAAGGAAGCAAAGACTGCTGAAAGTGAAAAGAGATCATGAAAGCAACGAGAAATGAGAAGCAATGAAAAAAACATCATAAAAGACTAGTGCTCCCAGCCTCAGAGATACAGACAGAACAACTTCAAATAATAAATACATAAATAAAAAGATAAGGAAACCACAAGACGAATGAAAACAAGGTCCTGATAGTAAGGCCGATAAATCGCAGCCAGCTGTGAGAACGGACATGTCAAAATAAAAACTATAAAATTCGGAATCACGCAATGACATCTGTCATCGCAATTCATCACCGCTCACACCCATACGCAGGGTCCCGCTAAATCCCATCATCTGGATGTCCTCATTTTCCACGTCCTTGAACCCTCATAGCTCTACTATTCCAATTCTTTTATCATATCCTTGAATCGAGAATAACGACCTTGACCTTGTGTGTTATCTGGTCAATGAAATGTATGTCTAGATTATGAAATGTAATGATAAAGTACATTCGTAGATTATGAAATGTATGTCTAGATTATGAAATGTATGTCTAGATTATGAAATGTATGTATAGATTATGAAATGATAAAATACATATGTAGATTATGAAATGTATATCCAGATTATGAAATGTATGTCCAGATTATGAAATGTATGTCTAGATTATGAAATTGTGGTAAAGTGGGATGTTATAAATATTTATAGGGGACTTAGTGTACTGACTGAGATCAGCTGTGAAGGTATCTGTATCTAATAGGTGTAGTGTTTTACAGATAACCTTACTAGCTACCACATTATACCTCAGTCAGAATTATTCTGGAATATTGTGATGACTACGTTAAATGTCTAGGGTATGTATATGATGAAGTGTAAATCACAACAACAACAGACAGATAAACAATTTAATTTATTCCACCACACTTGACAACACTGTGACACTCACACACATTTAACACTCTATAAGACTATCTTAAATGAGGCACTGGTAAAGTTTCAAATATAAATATGTATTAATTACTTTCACTAATATATATGTCCTGATTCAACTACAAAGTGAACCAGGAATCACAATCAATTGTAATTACAATTTATATGTACAGAATTTATCATTATGAACCTTGTAGTGACATATTTTATTAATATTATCCTATGTGTGTCAGTTGTGTAGTAGTAATATGAGGTAATACTGGTTTTGTTTTTTCAAGCTATGTTGTTATTTGTCATCATGACTTCAAGTGTTTGTTTATCTTGGAAATAGTATGGGGGAAAAGTTCACAGTTCCTGTCAATTTAAAATAAGGTATTGTCCCTCTGTTTTATTATAAAGTCAAGATTTTGAGGGGGGGACAACATAATGTTGAGCTCCTTCTGGCCACAGACGCTTATCTTTCGTGATGGCGGCAGGAAAAGACTCCTATGCTCGATAGCCTCCCTGTGTTCTGGAGACACCTCACTGGTCACTATCTGGACCCAGGAGTATGCTGTCAGCCTCTAGGTTCAGCAAAGCTCAGACCAGGTGCTGCTCAATAACTTTAGGACCACGGTCCCACAATTCATGGAAATAATACAGAATTACGTTGACTGGCAATGAATAGGCACAAAATCCGATCTGCCGATGTCCCAGGCTTTTATTTAGAAAAATATGCACTGGCGCTCAACGCACTGGTTCTTTAGTAAGTTTATTTGAAAATGTGGTGCTGAACTAACGCTTCAAATTGCCTATATTGGCGGGTCTAACCAATCGAGCCATGTTTACACAAGCGTTTGAAAAAAAAGTACTCCTACTCACGTTTCCCTAACAACAAAGAATCAATATTTATAGCCCGACTAATCGTGTTTAGCCTTACATTTACTTTCCGCCAATCAAATAGAAGGTAACATGGGGACCTATTTCCCGTACAATGGTGGTGTGAGAATCTGCCACTGAGCGATTCTGATTTTGGTGTTGTCTGACATCCCTCACTATTTCTTTTGGCTATAATTTGTTAATTCCTAGACTATTTGCGTAACGTTTAACATATTTCTTTGTCAGCAAGGTCCTAAGGAACCCATAATATCTTAAATTTAATGGGCTAAGGGGCTGCGTTCATAAATATATGTATTTTACTTCTACCGTCCGTTCACTTCGATCGATGTGGGTTGTAATGGGTACTGTAATGTTTTCTCAAAACGTAAACCAGTATAATGGTCATGTTTCTAATAAGCGCGTTTTCCTGTTTTTAAAACCTAACTCCTCGTATGGGTAGTGTTTTTTTAACTACTGTCGATTTGAAAAAAGCTAGTGCTTGTGGCCTTACACGGCGTGATGGTAGTAATTGTATAGGCGAGACGCGTTATTATAGTGTATAAAATGACATGAAATGGAATATTAATATAGGTCCAGCTTGCGTATCTCAAGGTTTTTCTTAGAAAGGCAGTACACGTTTTATTGAAGAAAGAGTGTAGTGATGCAGTAGGCTTTTACTATCAACGTGAAACGTTACAATTTGCAGACGAAGTAGAAAACAAGGGGGATTTCGAGTACAGTCATTGTGACAGCACTGTTCTTTACCATTCTTCTTTCCTTTTATATGAAGTTTATTTGTTAGGCTTTACATTTACGTTTTAATTTATATATGTGGATTAGAATTTCACACGACAAATTCTCCCCACTTAAAACAGACGTTATATGTCAGTCTATAATACTATATACACATAGAGAAATTTATTATTTTTCCTGGAGTTTTGGGTGATTCTCATCACACGGATGGCGGCTTAAAAAATCCGCTCCCAGATTTGTTTTTCCACTTATATACTCTATGCTAAACTCAAATGGCTGCATCAGTAATGACCAACGGAGTAATCTAGAATTTTCATGTCTAGCCTGTACTAGAAACGACAAAGGTTTGTGATCCGTTTGCAACTTAAATGCCTTCCCATACATATAAATATTGAATTTCTTTATCGCCCATATTACTGCAAGACATTCCTTTTCGCTAGTTGAGTAATTGGTTTCAGCTTTATTCAACTTTCTGCTAGCATATGCCACTGGGCTTAATTCCCCATCCAATGCATCTGATTTCCTTAGCAGAGTTGCACCTAACCCAATATTACTGGCATCTGTACTTACTATGAATTCTTGACTTAAGTCAGGTAATTTCAAAATAGGTTTACTTGTGAGCTTTTCCTTCAATTCTTGGTAAGCCATTTCACATTGTGGTGTCCATGTAATTCGATCTGGATTTCCCTTACGTGTCAAATCAGTTAACGGTGCACATATGGAATTAAAGTTTTTGATATACTTTTGGTAGAAACCAAATAATGAGACAAAGGATCTCACGTCTTTCTTGGTTTGTGGTCTCGGGGCTTTCTTTAGTTTCTCTAAATTCTTTGGGTCAGGGGTCATGTTTCCCTGATAAACTGTGTGTCCCAAGAATTCCAATTCTTTACATCCAACGCAACATTTGGTTGGTCGGGCTGTTAAATTTGCCTCCCTAAGTCGATTAAACAGCATGTTCAGAGAGTCAATGTGTTCCTCAAATGTTTCTGTTGCTATAAGGATATCATCCATGAAATTTGTGATACATGGATTATTCAGAGGGTCCAATAATTTTCTCATCATTCTAGAGAAGACACTAGGCGCATTCTTCAATCCAAGTGGCAATCTATTAAACTCATAGTGTCCTTCTGAGGTACTAAAAGCTAGGTATGGTCTAACCTCAGGCTTTACTGGAATCTGATAGTATCCTTTACTCAGATCCACTTTTGAGAAATATTTAGCTTTATTTAGTCTGGCAAACAACTGATTTGTATCCGGCAATGGATCCACCTGTCCTTCTGTAATAGCATTCAGTCTCCTGTAATCTATACAGAGTCTATGTTCTCCAGAGGGCTTCCTTAAGAGTACAACACTGGAAACTATACGAAGGATTCACTGTGTGAAATAATTCCTTCCTTCAACAAATAGTCTATCTCTTCCTTCAAAGCTTTCTCCTTAGCAAAAGGAATCGAATAGGGTTTCATACAGACAGGTGTGGGGTCTATCAGCTTCATATCATATTCCAATAGGTTTGTATGCCCTGGTCGGTCTGTTACCACCTCTGTATGAGTATCTAGATCCTGTTGCACTCTCTCTTTCTGAGTTTTCGTTAAATGTGTACTGATTTTCACCTGTGCCGCTGTCTCACAGGGGTGTAATGGATATTCAAATGATGAAAGTGGTTCCTTTTTCATCTCATGGCAATGGACAAGGTCAACAAGTGTGTCTCTTCCTGATGTTCTCTTTCCAAATATTTCTTCAGGAGATTCACATGATAGATTTTTTCTTTCCCCTTCTTATCTATCTTATAATTTGTTCTAGACACCTTCTCTAGAACTGTATATGGACCTTGCCATCCAATTTGTAACTTATTCTGGCTACCGGGTAGAAGAAGCAGTACCTTCTCTCCCACAGCCAAATCTCTGTCTTTAGCTTTCCTGTTATAATAGGCAGCATGTTTCTTCCTGGCTTGTTTCAAATTTTCATTGGCAAGTTTCCAGCCAGTTTTTAAACGAGTGGTCAGCTCATTCACATATTGGTATGAGGATGTAATATTTTCCTCTGCCTTTTCATCAGTCCACGTTCTTAACAGCGCTTCGAGTGGACCTTTTATTGGCCTTCCAAACAATAATGTTGCCGGGGCCATACCGGTTGAACTATGGGGTACCTCCCGATAAGCAAAGAGGGCGGCGTGAAGGTACTGGTCCCATGTATCTGGTTTTTCGTGTGCCAACTTTCTCAGGATCGACATCAACGTGCCATTAAATCTTTCCACTTGGCCGTTCCCTTGTGGGTGGTACACACTACAATGGAAGTGTTTGGCCTGGAAGATCCTGAAAACTTCTTCTGTTAGTTTCCCCTTGAACTGAGAGCCATTATCAGTCAAGATTTGATTGGGAAAGCCTAACCTTGTGAAAATTGTGAGCAATGCCTCTGCCACATGTTTAGAATCAATCGATGACAGGGCTACCGCCTCTCCCCACATAGAACAAGTGTCCACCAGAGTCAGAATGTAGCTGTTCCTTCTCTTGGTTCGGGTGAGAGGTCCCACAAGATCCACGGCAACTCTCTCAAAGGGTGTTCCCACTATGGGCATTTCCCCCAGAGTTGCTGGTGCAGTCCAATGTTTAGGTGCTACTCGTTGGCACTCTGGACAGGATTTTACATATCGTTTGATATCTTCAGTTATCCCTGGCCAGAAATAGTGACAAGCTATACGCTGTCCTGTTGCGCTGATCCCCATATGACCACTGAAGGGAATCGCATGCCCTAGTTCCAACACTTTAGTCCTATATGAAGTGGGAAGGACCAGCTGTCCGTGACCATTGGATTCAGATCCAGCCTTCCTATATATCAGCTTGTTCTTCA